>QPKB01000007.1:5453146-5613394 GCA_003546025.1 Camphora micrantha
TAATTTTTCTGCTGTAGCCCACTCTCTCCTCACCTCGAACGATTGGGAGAGAGGAGGGAGAGTGTTGGCCTTTTATAAAGTGAGGGTGTGGGCCCCACCATCATTAAAACTCGGACGGGTTAAAATTATGATTGCCGACTTAGGTTTTATGTGAAAAACTGTTTTGCCCCTAGCACCATCATTAAAACTAGGACGGGTTAAAATTATGATTGCCGACTTAGGTTTTATGTGAAAAACTGTTTTGCCCCCTAGGGCTGAAAATATCGGTTTTCGGAGCTCGGATGGGCACAGAGTGAACACGAATGTACTAGGGAATGATAAGATTAGTCAAATGAAGCCAAAATGAAATTTCATTTTTAGAATAATGAATAACCTCCCCATGCTGACCACGTATAATATGTAGACCATACCGTCACAAACTAGGTTCAGTGGCTTTCAAAACTTCCCAAAGCTATGTGTATCTAAGTATATCGAATGGTCCTTACGTTTCTCAAAGATTTTTTTTAAGATTATTGATGAATCAACACCTTAAATTTGACCCAATGGCCGTATTTGTTCATATAGAGAGGATTAACAGCTTGGATCGTAAAAGTAGGGCCCACAAAAATATGAAAAAATAGTTATAATAGTCTGAATTTTTTCGTGAGTTCCTCACAATCTATATTGATCCAACGGCTGAAATTTTGCACCAGAGCCGTTTTTGGCCTTACTAAGATGATTAACGGTCTAGATCAAGATTTAGGGCCCACTTTGATAAAAAAAAATTGAAAACCGCGATGATGGCATTTCAACGTCGTGGTTAACACTTTTTGAGGATGGTGTGATTCGGTCTCACACCTATTGAGGTGTGAAAAGTTCTGCCGCATTTTGCACACTTGTTTCGCATGATTTTCTCACCAACTTTTCACACTTTATGTGTGAATATCATAAACAAACATGGTGATGTGAAAGAGTTACACATGGAGACCCAATTACACACGTAAATGTAAGGAAACAAACGACCCCTAAGAGATTTTATGATTTAATCTTGACCCCGCCGAGAGATTTTATGATTGGGTCATAAAACCTGAAAATAAAAACATTTCAAAGAAGTGTGAAAAATAAGAAAAATTGAAAAATCTTAGAATTTTCAGTTTTTAATGATCCGGTATCCATCTTTGTATGTGATTCGGCCCATTCAGCAGCATAGGAAGTTTATTTTTATTTATTTATTTATTTATTTTTGTTTTTTAAATAAATATCTGGTTGATGTTAGAAGTATAAAGATGAAGTGGGAAAATAGATTATGGCTTAAACTTTCCTTTATCCAACCACTCTCTATCCTCATCCTAAAATCAATGCCATGGTTTCTCCTTTTCTTTGTATTGAACATAGAATCAATCATAAAATTTTAAATAATCAATAAAATTAAATTTATTTTTGTGGCCCGGGCTAAGCACATGCCATTGTTGCTAGTTTTATTCCAAAACTACCCTGGCTGATTTCTTAATAAATCCATTTAAAATACTACCATTCGGAACTCTCAACGTCTATATTAAGGTGGGTCCCATGTACTAAATTCCTAAAAGCTTAGGACAATAATAATTCTTAAAGGAAGGCCCATGTTAGAATTTTTAATGGTTGGACCATATTCACTCCACAAAAGATGTTTTGGGTTGTAATTCTTGTAAATGTGAGCCTCATGCCGTCATTCCGAAATGTGAGTCTCCTCTTCTAATTTCTAGAGATGGGCCTTGCATATGACAATTCCTAAAGTAGGGCCCTAACTTTTGATTCCTAAAGGTAGGTCCCGTGTAATTTTCAAAGACTAACAATGAGCCCACTTCATAACATCTAAAGTGCTCAAAATCATTATTTTATCATAAATCCATTACACATTTTTATTTTTTTCCATTTTAATCTTTTAAAATGTGTGGTCTTTTTGTCATTTAATCGTTTAATATTTATTTAAAACGTGTTACACATTTCTTCTTATTAATCTGTAATTATTCATTTAAAATGTGCAATACATTTTCTGTTTTTTGATAGTTTTCTTCAGTTTTTTTTTTTTTTTTTTATCATTTATAAGGAAATGATGATTTTGAACGGCTTAAATGTTAAGATGTAGACCTATTGTTTGTAATTAATAATTACATGGGACCTGCCTTTAGGAATCAGGATATGGAGTCTATGTTTACAACATCAGGATAATAGGAGCAAACCTAGTCCTCCTAGATTTTTATCCAAGAGAATCCTAGTTTAGGATCCAATGCCCAAGTCATAAGGCCCACTTAAAGGTTGTTGTTTATCTTACCAGAGCCTGGTTTTCTAGTACACAATGAGTTCATGTGTCTAAGCAGATGTGAAGTTCCATCCTCAGGTCTACTGACTAGAGCTTTCATGCAATACTTGCCCACCTCTTTAATTTTCTCTTTCCCATCCTTTTTATAAGTTATCATTGTTCTTGAAAAGTATCCCCAAACCACTGATCTGTGCCTTCTTCCATTAGGCTCATTTGAAATTACTTCAGATACAGTGGGTGTAGGATCAGGAGAGGGAAAATGAGAGTCAAAGAAGGTGCACCACTACCAACCTCATCATCAATGGAGATGGGGACATTGCGGGTCTTGCGGGCGCGGGACTACTACCAACACTACTAGAAGGTGTAACAGAAGACATATTTAACCGTTAAGACAAAATAAAAGCTACTTAACAAGTAAACAGGAGAAATATTTCTCTGCCAATCGGTTTGTGAAGGATGCCTTTTTTCTGGATATATTTATTACGTTGTTTGGACTGTGGAAAGAGCTCAGATTGGAAAATCAAGAGCTGAATTTATCGATTTAAATGAATATTTTCAATTCTAAGAAGAACCCCTCAAATCATTCATCATCAATGTTTGTTTCTCATTTTTTTTAATGCTTGCTGAAATCATGAGTTTATAGTATATAGTTTGGTTGGAAAATACGAATGTATTCATGTTTGGCTTGATTAAATAATTAGTAAATTATAGATAAGCCATTATTAGCTCCATAAAATGTTGGGGTATCATTAAAGTTTTTTTGTTTTTGTGTTTTATTTAATAAATATAAGTGGAAGATCTTAATTGGCATACCACCCATTTTTGGTAATTAAGGTTATGTTAGAGTGCTGCTTCTCTACAAAAATCGTTTCCAATTATCGGCTTCAAGAATTTTTGAGTTATTATCAAATTCGAAGTTTTCTGAGGTTATTATGTGAAAATTGTGCATGTAATTTTAGGATATTAAAAAGGTCAATTTATTAAAAATTTCAATATGTTACAATTTTTACATGTCGTATGTTGTTAATTTCAAGAATTCTTTTTATTTCTTATTGGACTGGATTGTTTGAAAAGGAAGATATAAGGTCTTACTTTGTGTTTTTATTCAATGCAATTGTACTCTATTTATTTATTTGCTAAACTGCAAATGGTATATTAAGAGAGCAAAGGAAAGACCTAAAAAACAGCTCTCAAAAGGAGAACAACAAGAAAACAAAAGAACTCAACTCAACAGACCAGAGCAAAAGCCAAAAGAAAAGTAACTACAGAGTATGAGCTTCCAAAGGCTAACGCCAAATCATTGAGCATTGCCATCAGTTGAAGTTCTTCTATGAAAAAAGTGCCAAGAGAAGCAATACAGTCTTGGGTTCATCTAAAAGCTCCAAACCATAACTACCCAAGGTTTCATGCATGATCTAGATTGCACAATATCCCAAACGTCTTTGAAAGAGAACTCGTTGCCAGAGTTAGGAGACCAAATTAGAGCATCTTGGGAAGAGGGGTTTAGCTGGATAGAAATAGCTTTAGAGAGAATGTCAGTGACAGGAGGCGGTAGATCAGTTGGGATTCTCCAACTATTTCCAAAAATGATATTAGAGACTTTGGCATTCAAAGGAAAGCTGAATTGAGGAAATTTTCACCCTAAAACAGAAATTTCTGGCCGTCTATAAAACCACAGGTTAATGGAGTTACCATTTCCAATTTTCTAGTGGTTGTTAAGACAAAGGAAATAAGATAACCTCCTGATTTTTTTCCAGATACATGAACCAGAATTTGATGTCTGAGGATGCCAAATAGAGAGGATGCATGAACCAAATTTTTCTGGCATTTTATTTGGTTTTTTTTTTTTTTAATAGCATTGGATTTGTAGGGAACTTCTTTCATGCAAAGCAGCAAATGTGATGGTTGTCATGGTTGATGCTTTTAAATTTAAGGGGTTGTCACCTTTAAATTTAAGGGGTTGTCACCTTTAAATTACTTAATTGAATAAGTAAGTCTTGTTTATATTTTTATACAGAATAAATTTTCAGATACAATTCACCTCCCCAATTGTGACATTTTATATTCATCATTAACTTTTTTAGAATTTTGAGATTGATATAAATAAAATATTTGATTTTGTTTTAGATTTATGCTTTTATTAAAAACACTTTAAAAATTCTAAATTCAATATATTTTCATTTTTGTGCCCATGCAGCCTTTCAATTAAGAAATCAGCCTCGATTTGTTCAATTAATTTTGACTTCTCCTATTTATTTTTTACTCCTCATAATCCCGTCTCCCATGTACTCTTTTTTTTTTTTTTTTTGATGGTTCTCCTTGCCATCTAATTTATTCTTACTACCTGGATATTTAGAGATTGATTTTTATTTAATTATGGAATTTAATCCTTGCCTACAAAAGATTTAGTAATAATTTTCCAATGTAATAAAAGTATAACACGGTTCACAAACATGTATTGGCTAGAAAAAGCTATCCAAATTTGAAGTCCTCCCCAAAAGGTTCACAACATCCTCTAAAGTTATATTTGACTTTGAGGCCTCTTTATCTATTCATTTCCATCTATGAATAGAATTATCTTTCCTTCAAATTTCAAATCTCTCTATACCATTTCTCATCATAATCGTCTAATCTTTTCAATTACGACCCGTTTTCTATCGGCCATCTTCCTTCGATGATACGAAGGTAATAATGCCATATGACATGGTAGAAGGTTCTTGATTGATTTAGTTCATGTCTTTATTGAATAAAGATAATTCTTCATATTGAATTCAATCACATTATCATGTATAGAAAACTTTTTAGAATAGTATCTCAAATTGGTTGTATTTTTAAAAGAAATCGAAGACGACAAATTTTTAAAATATGAAAACTTCTTTAGATAAAACAATGTATGCTAACATGTTTACAATAATGGTTTAGTTGAATGCTTACTACAATTCATGGTTGTTCACTTAAATCTAATGAAGTAGCAATCACCAAGATGTTTGCATCATGGTAGATCCAATATTGGTGACTTGAGTATGGATACTAGTCAACAAGCCAATAGAAAGGTTGTGGAAATCTTCATTATCAAAATGTGTTCGACGATGGAGATTTTCATTTCTACATGTGGCAGCAACATGAAGTTTTCACCGGATTGGATTTGAATGAGTCAAATACATTCATTTATTCACATTCGCAAATTCGCAACTTGAAGCTATCCAGATGTTTACCTGGGGTACGTACATCAAGCATCTATAGGCTCATTTTTTTCCATCCTACATTGAACAAGACTCTTATAAGTCTTAAGAGATATTCATATATTTCAAATTAATTCTCCAATGATTGAGATCCTTTTTTTTCCTTTTTTCTTCCTTTTTTTTTTTTTTTTTTCCTATCGGAGGGTTCCAACCCTTTGGGCTGGACTAATCCCTTCGGGCCTAAAAGGAAGCCGGGCAAGCTCCCCTGTAGCCCTAGTGTGGTAGTGCAAGTTTCGAACCTACAACGTTCGGGTGCAAACCGTGGTCCTAGGCTAACGGAGCTACCCCTTAGGGTTAATGATTGAGATCCATCAAAGTATAGTCTGTGTATGTATAAATATATATATATATATATATATATATATATATGAAAAATTCTCAAAAACTCCCATATCTTAAAAGGGAAGTTTCTGCCTTTATCTAATAGCCAATGATTTATTAGTATTTTAAGAGATCCACCTTTGTTGGAGAATATTTAAGAGATATAATCGGATATGTGCATCACTTATGACACGTCACATGTTTATAGGCTAAAAGTGGGGCGTTTTTTTTTTTAAAAACACCCGGAGAGTTTTGTAGCATTAGTATATTTAAATATGTGTACATATATATATATATATATATATATATATATATATATATATCAATCATTTTTTAACCATACTAACTTTATTTTAACCAAGTGTTTTGACCGTGCTCAGCACGGGAACCTTTTGCTTGTCTAAAATGAGAGCGATCTCGATGTATTATAGTTGGAGTTTAGAGAGTTGGAATTTAGAGAAGTGACTTTGTCGGTTCTACTTGGCCAAATATCAAGGCCTAAAATGTTTCAAAGAAAAAATTGAAGTAACAGAGAACATGAGAGCTTAAAAGCCTTTCACAATTAAGAAAAACCACAACACGATATGTCAATATCATATTACAAGGATGTAATTGCATACACTACAGCATACTATTGGTGTAGGTCTCAGGCTTCAACCCTTTGAGAGTTCTAAATTCCAATCATTCCAATATGAACAGAGGGGAAAAAGGCATGTTGGGTTCAACTCAAAATAGAAAATCTAGATAAAAGAAGCAATCTTGCAAAAGGGGTTCTTCGAGTACTACTTCTGGGTTCTCTGATATCGTTGTCTCTCTTTACCAGACAGTCAGATGCCTATACCACGATATTATTATTTCCACATTTGGAGAAGCTTTATGGAGGGTGAGTACATTCTTAAGCAACTCAGGCTCAGAACTGATCTTATTCCTCCAAAGGACCAGAAAAAGCAACTCAAGAGCAATTGTTTTCTCTAATAGAAACTTCAGAAGAAGCAACTCAGTTTTAGTGGTAAAAAATCCGTCCAACGTAAGTCTCTTCAATCGGTGATGTGAGAAGACTGGATCTTGAAATTGTTTCAGCCACAACTTCACCTTATCATATCCGTCGCATCTATCCTGTTCTCAGCCTCTACAAAGTCTATTGCATTCGAACCCTCTACAAAGCTGTTAGTTCAAGTAGTTCAAGATTAAACAAAAGAGGTTAGCATGGACATTCATATGAGCAAGAAAGCAACAAAATAAATTAGAATGCAAGAGTGAAATATAGAGACTCACATCAAGACAAACTGTCTCAAGAGCAGGGCAAGCTTTTAATAGGGATATGAAAGAGGCAAGGTAATCATTGCTTTCTTTGTACTCCATATTGACATCTAGCTTCTTGAGATTTTTGAACACAAAGTGATCATGGAAGGGGATAGGTAAGTGCTTCCTGCTTTCAGGTTTCTGTAGCAACAAAAAACTTGAAAAGCGCTAAAAAAACTCAAGAGAGAACCAATGCTCCAAGTAAAACATATAACCAGAATGTCAATCTACTGGCAGCTCAGTTGGTCTGGTATCAATCCCTGGCCCAAGCTGAGTGGGCATGTGTCACGACCCGGGCCCGAGATCCGGTAACCCCGAGCAGTGATCAACATACTTACTCCCGTAAACCCCGAATTAACCGAAGTTAAAACGGAATCCACAAGAGAAATCATTCTCAATACACCTGTCAAATACAAAACTTTTTGCGGAAACATTCATATTTGACAATATCAACTTACAATTTACATGTATACAAAATAAAGTTCTTATACATGTATAATTTCCAATATACATTGATCAACACTGCATATTCAAAACATTATGCAGATGATAATTAATTACAGTCCAAAATGAATTTATAAACAGTTCCTTCAAAATATTTCTCAAAACGTTTCAATTTCCATTTTCGCACTCGGATACTCAATTCATATGGTATCCCGCCTGATCCACTCAATCAGGCCTCCTGGAGGAACCAGAAAGGTCTCCTCTGCTGGCGCAGGGGGCGCTGCTGCACCGGCAGGGGCAATCGGGCCTGTAATACCATCAATAACACTAATAAACACGACGGTTTAATAATGTATAAAGAATTCTTGCAATAGTATACTAACACATTCATATTGCATTAATAACAGTTTCAATGTTAGAGAAATCTAGACAATTCTACAATAACAATAAGAGACACAATGTGAACTAGTAAACATATAAAATGGCCACTACCATAGCATTCATTGCATTGTATTTCATTTCATTACCATCTTCCCTCAAAGGAATGATTATTTATTTACCATCTCCCCTCAAAGGGAGGATTCATCTTCCAATGGAAGGCATCAATCAATATCCGAATATATGATCGGAATTTGGTGAGACTTACTAGTGTCCGAGCCAGGGATAACTAGCATCACTACGGAGCTCCGGATCACCCCAATATCCATCTACTGCAGCAGGATTAGTCATTCATTATTCATTGAACTCATTTAGAGTTCTAATACAATAGTTAGGTAGTGCCAGACTCAAGGGGTCAATAACTTTCAATAAGTAATCCTTTTATGGATTCTATTCCATTCAGTAATTTCTTTCATAACAAAGGAAGGAAATAATCATAATACCAATCTCATTAGATTAGATTACAATGATACAATGAGAGAATTATTAACCACCTATGGTTTCACTCAATCTTATCTCAATCCTAATCAACCATTCGGGTGTAACCATTGGTTTCCAAATGCACGTGCTATTCACGATGGACATCACATTTATACGTTTAATATGTGCATTATTAGTCCTCGTAATTATCACCCATGGAGCTTAGGCCATTATCGATTATGGTTCATTCAAGGAACCCTTTGAAATATTACTAATTCTCAATAATCTAATTTAATCCATGATTAGTCTTAAAACTAATCGGTGAAGCATTTATACTCACGAGACGTATCCCAAATTTTCGTAAAAATCCAAAACTCAAAATCCACTAACGGTCCGACCGATTGGCCTAAATTTTCACTAACTGTCATCGTTGGGCAAGTATCAGGTTCGCTAGAGCGAATTACTGTTCGCTTGAGCAGACCAAGATAGAACGTTGTTCGCTCGAGTGGACCCACTGTTCGCTCGAGCAGACCAAAACAGAACTATGTTCGCTCGAGTGCACTTAATGTTCGCTCGAGCGAACTCCTCAGAACCTTTATCAGTCGAGACAAAACCTTGTTCGCTCGAGCGGACATACTGTTCGCTCGAGCGAAGCCTTCAGAATTCCATCCGAAATTCTGATACTCTCTCTCCCTTCTTCTACTTCCTTTCTCCATTAATTTCCACAACCTGTATAAGATCATTGGAACCTCCTGTTCCCTCCTCATACATCATTCATTCACAAGTCCATACTTCTAATTATCCATTAAGCACATCATTAAATCCATAATAACTCCATAATCTAATAGAAAAGCATACACAATCCATGAAAATACCATACATTTCTATAATGATTAACACTAATTATAAGCAAGGTTTATACTTGCCTCTTTGGAAGCTATTTGCCAAAAACCCTCTTTTACTTAGCTTGGCTTGAACACAAATGTTCCCTTTTTCAAACCCTAATCCATAAAACATCCAAATACACAACCATAAGCTATTTATGCTAGTACTTATGCCTAACCATTCATTAATAACTTGGAAATTCTAAGGGAAGACCCACTACTTACTTGTAGCTCAAAGGCAAAGGATTCTTGAGCTCTCTCTCAAGCTCTCTCTTCAACAATGGAGGATTGGCTTGGGGAAGAAGATGAAGTTGGAGGTAATTCCTCAAAAACCACTTCAATCACTCCTAATGTCACTCTCAATGAAGGAAATGGAAGAGAAAAAGGAAGGTGGAGAGTTGCCTAGGGTTCTTGAGATGAAAATGAGAAATGAACTCATTTCATCCATTTGATTCTAATATAAGAGGTGTTACATCACAACCCCATTCTATTTAAGCTTATTTACATTTAGAGTCTAATGACTTCTCACTTGGTCCATTTGAGGTCAAATGAAATCGTGTTTATTATGAAAGTTAACGTACTCTTCGAGATACACACGTTGGTATCAAGAATTTCCGTATTTGACGAAATACGCAAAAACCCGTATTTACGGAAAAGTCCTCAGCTTACATTGTTTGAGTCTAAACTCATTTTAATCAATTTAATTTCATTCAAATCCATTCCATTATGCTTAATGCATCATTTGAGACTAGTTTGTTCATCTTTGGTCATTAATCTTGATTAACCAAATTATTCATACTTAATTAGCATTAATCTCACTTAATTAGTCCTAATCATGATTAGTTCAGGTCGGGGTGTAACAACGTGTGATCAGCACTTACCTTACCAAAAGAAAAGAAAAGAAAAACTGTTTCTATTGAGGAAAATCTGTTCATTTTTTTTTTTTTTTTTTATAACTCTTTTGCAAGGAAGATGTCACACCAAACAACCAAAGAATGGATTGTATGGGAAAGCCGAACAACTTTCCTTTCCATGAATCTGTCAAAAAGAACATATATGCAATGCAAAAGGAAGAAAAGGATCTTTTCACACCTGAAATAGCCAATATCCAGCAAATAGAGTCCTTACACATATTATGGCAGGCAGTATTCTTCTCCAACCCTCAAGATCAAGATCTTCATTCCAGCATCTGTCCCAGCCTCTGTCGAAGCTGATGGATCGGAGATAAGCTTTACTTAAGTGTGGAAAATCAGTACTGCAAGATGGCGTGCACCCTTTGCAGCTAAAAAACAAGAGACTAGGAGCATTGACCTCTAACGTGATATTTGAGTGTGATTATTTTCAAATTCCTGAGCCGTGAGGAGTTGGTAGCAGAAATCTTAGGCCGATCCTTGGTGAAATCACAGTATGAAAGTTTTAAGTTAGCTAGTACATCACACGTCGAGATCAACGTGCAAAGTTCCTCACCCTTAAAGAAGTAATTCTCTAAACACAGGGTTACAAGAGACTTGAACCCGCACAAGTTTACAAGGGAGATTTAATGTACCATATCTGAGAGTCAACTGCATCAGCGATTGGCATTCGAAAAGAGAAACAGGATAGTCCTTGCATCGATAACGGCAGAGTAAAAGCTCTTCAACTCCGTGGGTGGTAGAGTAGCGGAGCCATCTGTTCAAGGATTCCTCCTATGTAGTAAGAGAGTCCCAGCATAATTGAAGCTGGTAGTGGATATATCTGTAGCTGAAGCTGCGTAGTTTGGGTGCTCTCTGGAGATCCAAGCATCGATTGATGTCCGTGTGTTTGCAAAATGAGAAGTCAAGAGAGGGATTCAAAGTCCACAGATATCTCCATCTAGTTGCTAGGATGCTGGTTCTTACAGCATTTTTCATGTGCGAGAAGGAGAGGATGTGGACAAGGATTTCATCTGGGAGATTGCTGATACGATCTTCTTGACATGCGATTTTCTTCTTCTTTGGAGTAGGTTACATAGTTTGGGTTTGGATGTATTGATGGACGATGGTAGTAGTATTAGATATGAATATATGAGGGATTTTATGGGGTTGTAAAGAGAGGGAATACCAAGAGTTGTGTTGAAAACGAATGCTTAAAGAATAGTTAAGATAGTAAGGATATCTATTTTGTATCATGCCATTCATGATTTGATTTCTTTCCCAAACGACTTTTGCATAACTTATTTTATCTCTCTTTGAATATAACAATGTAAAGTAATTATTATAAAATACATGGTAATACACTCTCTTAAGAGGTTGTCTTCGTGAGATTCTCTTTATGTATATTAAAGTTCAAATAAATACAAAAGAAAAAAAAAATGCACACCTTAGGCTTTGATGTGGGCCACTATACTCATCCTAAAAAAAATCTCTTCCCTTAAAATCTTAGCCCAAACAAATCTACTCAAATCTCCTCCCTTAATCATAAGATTAGTTATAATCTCTCCAATAAGATAATAACTAGCAAAATTACCTGTATTTGGCATGGACATGGCAAACATTGTAATTTAAATATTCATGTATAAAAAATTCATAGCTTTTTTTAAAAGAAAGCAAAAGAAAGAAAAAAAAAAAAAAAAAAAAAAGAACTTATGAGTATGTATTTATATAATCGAAAAATTGGCATCATAGAATGAAAAAAGTGAGAATTAGAGTAGAATGGGAATGATAGAGTTTGGATTGAAACAAAGTCTTTGAGAAATCAAAGAGAAGAACAGTAAAGTGAAGAGCAGTTATGAGTGGTTATGATAAAGAGATAAAAAAGGTAGTTGATTTAACTTCCCGTCAAAATTATAACCGACTGTCAAAATTGAATCCAAAACCTCCTAGCTTAATATATTATAATAGCAGTAATCTCAACCCAACCTCCTCCCCTAAAGTCCCTCATTGCTGAGACTTTAGAATCTTAAATTTTAACTTCATAATATGCAACCATTTCTTTCATCTTTCCCTCTAAAATCTCTCTATTTCCTATCATTTAATTGTTGGAATAAGGGAGTGTGGCCCACCTGACCACATGGGCTCACTTTGTTCTAGAACATCTAATAAAGGATATTTTCCACATGATCAAAAGATTTAAAAACTTGCCTTTGTAAGTTGCTCAATTAAGGAGATATGATTGGAGAGATTTTAGATTATGGGAGGATCCGAATCTCTTGGGTTACTTTCTTACTTACGGTGAATTTTCTTAGCTTCCATCAATTTGCGAGAGAGAAAAGAAAATTGTTGAAGGAAGTCCTCAATTTAGGACTACAGCCATGAAATCATAGGACTACAGCCATGAAATCGGGTATGATTTTAATTGCATTAAATGTTATTTGTTTGTATCCAATAAGATCTTGGCATCATAGAAATTCTAACATTAACTTCATAATATACAACGATTTCTTTCGTCTTTCCCTCTAAAATCTCTCTATTTCCTATCAGTTCCAAACAAACCCACTTCACAAATGAGATTTTCTAATGAACCCATATCAGAAATTGGAGATTCTGAAACACCCTTTTCACGAATTGGGATTTTCAGAGGAACCCACTTCAGAAACAAGAATTCCAGACAAACCCATGTGAAAGACAGGATCTTTTAAGGATGTTTTTTCAGAAACTGAATTTTCAGGAAGCCCCAACCCAAAAAACAGATTCCCTGACAAACCCACTTCACAAATTTCCGAAGAAATAATTTCCTGCTCCGCAGACTCATTCTTCACCAAAGATTCCGTCATGGAATTTCTTTTACCAAACCATCATGATCCCAACGGTACTTTGAAATTCTTCCACTAGGCCGAAAGAAGACGAGGAGTTGCTCGAGGAATTGATGCTTTGTGCATCATGCTTCACATCCTTGTGCGGTCTCGGAGAATTTCAAGCGCTCAGAAGTTGCTGAACCAATCATTCTCAGGTAGTTCGATTTCAAGTGCAGGCATTTTCATTGAACGCCTGATTGAGAGCCTGAAGAGATGTGATTCACATCCTTTGATTTTACACAAATTATAACAATCCCTCACTCCTTTGATCATCTATGGTTCTAATTTGTTTACGATATTATAGCATCCCAAGAGTGTTGTAGTCCAGGATTGAGGAGCATTTTTGAAACTGACGTTTCTTTGGAAGTAGATGTTGCCATCACATTGATTTACGGGTGAGTGGTGCTATGAGATCTATTTACCAGTGAGTGGTTACCAATGTTTTCCCTCAAACTTGCATTGTGTCTTTTGCTTTTCTGGACACATATCAGGCCCTGTTTGGCAAGTCTCATATTTATGAAATAGATCTGCATCAAATAGATCTGTTGAAATAGATTTTTTAAAGATAGTCTGTTTGGTAAGACACAAAATTTGATTGAAATAGATTTTTTTAAAACAATTATTGAAAGTTTTTCATGAATATCTCGAGATCTACAAGGAATCAAGCATTGGGATTTGACGCCATAGTCGTGTTTAGTGTTAAAAAGACAAATATTGGTTTGGATCTTTCATTTGGGGCCCACGGATTTTTAAATAGTAGATAAAAATATCTGAATTTGTTTGCAAAAATCTCAAAATCCATGATGATCCAACGGCTAGAGTTCGGACCCATAGCCGTCCCTGATCTTATTAATATATCCAATGGCTTGGATCCATGGATTGAAATATCGGCCGCCACGTAGCGTGGCGGCCGATATATCGGCCGTGGCGGGCGATACCGCCACGCCACGGCCGAAATATCGGCCGTCACGTGCGTGGCGGCCCGTATCGGCCGCTACGCAAGCGTGGCGGCCGATACAGGCCGCCACGGTTCGTGGCGGCCGTAACGTGGCGGGGGGTTTATAAAAACCCCCCCTTTTGACGAAAATGGGTTTCAAACCCATTTCTTCTTCCCCAAGTTGCTGTTTTCCCCCATTTCTTCCTCCAAAGTGGTCCCAAGTGTCCCCTAAGTGCATTTTTTCAAGATTTCTTGTCTCCAAATCAACAACATACAACTAATCAAAGGATTTTAAAGATTCTAAATAAGAATCTTCATCTAGGTATGCAATTTTTTTTCAACTTTTGAGATTTTCACTCTCTAACTACTATGAATCACAATATAATGGCATCATTGGCTTGTTTTATTGTAGATCCATGCTTCCTTTTGATCTTGCATGCATATCTTTTGGTTTTTTTTTCAATATTGTTATTTTTATTTTCGGATTTATGTTATTTAAAAAAAAAAAACCATTATCACTTTTGGAAAACTCATGAAACAACTTGAAAATAGCTTCATATTGTTAGATCTATGTTTCCCATAGATCATTCCAACATGTAATGCTTGTTTTTCAATTTTTTTCTTTTTTTATTTTCGGATTTTTTTATTTTTGTTAAAAAAAAATATTTTTAGTAATTGAATGCCATTCAAATGTCTTGAAAAGGGCTCCTAGATTATAGATCTATGTTTCCCATAGATCATTCCAACATGTAATGCTTGTTTTACAATTTTTTTCCTTTTTTTATTTTCGGATTTTTTTATTTTTGTAAAAAAAAAATTATTTTTAGTAATTGAATGCCATTCAAATGTCTTGAAAATGGCTCCTAGATTATAGATCTATGTTTCCCATAGATCATTCCAACATGTAATGCTTTTTTTACAATTTTTTTCCTTTTTTTATTTTCGGATTTTTTTATTTTTGTAAAAAAAAATTATTTTTAGTAATTGAATGCCATTCAAATGTCTTGAAAATGGCTCCTAGATTATAGATCTATGTTTCCCATAGATCATTCCAACATGTAATGCTTGTTTTACAATTTTTTTATTTTTTTATTTTCGGATTTTTTTATTTTTATAAAAAAAATTTAATTTTAGTAATTGAATGCCAATCAAATGTCTTGAAAAGGGCTCCTAGATTATAGATCTATGTTTCCCATAGATCATTCCAACATGTAATGCTTGTTTTTCAATTTTTTTCTTTTTTTTTATTTTTCGGATTTTTTTTATTTTTGTAAAAAAAAAATTATTTTTAGTAATTGAATGCCAATCAAATGTTAAGAGAATGATTCTTAAGTGTTAGATATATATTTCCTCTAACATGTTTTTCTGTTTTTTTAATTTTTAACATACTACTTGTTCATATTTATAGGTATTCAGTCTTCTATTGTGCATTTGTGTTTGCCAATTGATTTTTGAAGATGCCTCGTGATATTGATCCCGCATGGAACTATGGTGAGGCAGTTGAGAACAACAGGTTGAAAATCAAATGCAAGTTTTGTGGGAAAGTGACCAATGGGGGCATTACAAGATTCAAGCACCATTTGGGCCACATTTCTGGCAATGTTGCGGGCTGTACCGAAGTACCAAGGGAAATCAGGGAACAAATGAAAGCTTTGGTTGGCCAAAACAAAGCTAGAAAAATAGAGATAAAAGAAAAGAGGCAGCAAGATGTTGATGCTGCCCGTTATGATGTATTTGGGGATGAAGGTTTTGATGATGAGGATGCACAGATGGAGGCTGCACGCCGAGAGTCCTTTATGAGTCACCAAGAAGAATACGAACGTCGTGCATTTGCTGGAAGCAGCAAATATTATGATGCAGGGGGCTCATCTGCTGTGCCAAGCAGGGGCAAGGGCATTGCGGGGGCCATGCGTAGGGCATTTAGCACCCGGGAAAGGGATGTTGATGTAGAAATTATTTCTACTAGAAGAGCAGTTCCTCCCTCTATTGATCCTCTAGCACATAGAAAAGAGGGGGCCAAACAACCAAATATATCAAGTGTTATGAAAGGGGTGATGAAGGGTGCAAGAGATAGATTAGCCAAAGCTACAGCAAAATGGCTAATTCACAAGAACATACCGCCTACAGCAATAGATTCCCCATATTTCCAAACAATTCTTGATGTTGCCGCCGAAGCTGGCCGAGGAATACAGTCGCCCTCTGTTTATGATGTGGGCACTAAGTATCTCGAAGAAGAATATAAAGAAATAAAGGTATGGGTGGAGAACTTTAGGCCCATGTGGCAACAGAATGGGGTTACTATTATGTGTGATGGGTGGACCAGCGGCACACAAACACAATTAATAAACTTTTTGGTACAATCAGTTGCTGGGTGTGTCTTTGTGAAGTCCGTGGATGCATCTGAACATAGACGGACAGCTAAATATATATACACTCTTATGGATAAGGTTGTAGATAGTGTGGGAGAGGAGAATGTTGTACAGATAGTTACAGATAATGGCGCCAATTTCAAGGCAGCCGGTAGGATGTTGGAGAATAAAAGACCTCATCTGTTTTGGACTCCATGTGCAGCACACTGTATAGATCTCATTATGGAAGATATTGGAAAGAAGAAGAAAATTGCTGAAGTTATCAAGGCATGTAGCGGCATTACCAGATTTATTTATGATCATTCATGGCTTTTGAGCTTGATGAAAAGATTCACAAATAACCATGCCTTGATACGTCCGGGAACAACTAGGTTTGCCACCCATTTCATTGCGATGGAGAGCCTTGTAAGGTTTAGAACAGAGCTTATTCAGATGTTTGCATCAGAGGAATGGCTTCGTTCGAAATGGGGCAATGCAACAAGTGGTCCGGAATTTGAGATCCCTAACTTGATGAGGGACAATAAATTTTGGAAAAAAGTATCTAATTTATTAAAGGTTTATGAGCCTTTAGTTAAAGTGTTGCGGCTTGTAGATGGTGACAAGCCAACAATGGGATATATATACGAAGCAATGGATCGGGCTAAGCAAGCTATCATGGAAAATGTTAGATATCATGAAGATTATATAAAAATTATTGATGCCCGGTGGAATGACCAGCTGCACCATCCATTGCATGCTGCAGGTACTCAATAACAATATCACTATTTGATGCTTTTAAATCTATCTAGTTCTCTTTGATTGACGTTTAATCAATTAATCATTATGCATTTCAACTGTTTTCAATGTAGGCTATTTCCTTAATCCCGAATTCTACTACCCCAATGCCCAACAGCACAGCGATACAATAGACACAGAGTTGAGGGTAGGATTAAGGGAAGTGTTGAAAAAATTGTTGGGAGTTGATGATTCAATCGAAGCCATCCAAGAGGTGAGTTCGTGATTGGGAATTTTATATTTAAGTCTTGAGATGACAAATGTATATGCTTGAGATAGGTCTTAAACATGTATGGTTTATTAATTTATTCCGAATTTTCACATTGTAGATATCTACATACACACAAAGGAAAGGAGGCTTCGCAGACCCTCTTGCAATGAGGGCGATTGGAAAGATGCCACCTGGTACCCAATCACCAGACCTATTAGGCTTTTGTTATTTATCTTTCAATTGATTGGAACTTGGAAGGACCTAAGGAATATCTAATTTTATTTGTTTACATTGAATTTCAGCTGATTGGTGGACGAATTTTGGAGAAGACACTCCAATGCTAAGGAAAGCGGCTGTTCGCATCCTTAGTCAAGTTACAACTTCATCAAACTGCGAAAGGAATTGGAGCACTTTCTCTTTGATCCACACAAAGTCCAGGAATCGGCTTACCATGCAAAAACTCAACAAACTTGTATATTGCCATTACAATTTGAAGTTGAAAAACAGAACAAGAGAAAGGAGGGCAAGGGATAATCCGAACTATTGTCCTATTAGTTTGGATCACATATTTAGAGAGGACGATCCCTTGCTCCCATGGATAGCCGAGATAGAGGATCCATTGCTAGATTCAGATCCGGACTTTCAGGAGGAGGTTAGAGATTTGCTTGATGAAGATATAGGCGGGGCAGAGGGTGCCCCATTGGGAGGAGAAGGCTCAAGTGCACAGCCGCAAGGCCCGCAACCACAACCAAGAGGGAAAGAACCTGCTCATGCTATGTCATCTTCTGAGAAGACGAGTACCACCGTCTCTTCGAGTAGCCATGGTGGAGGAGATGGGGGAGATGGAGCGGGAGACACTAGTGGGACAGGTGCTACTAGTGAATACTACCAACATGATCAGGAAGATGTCATTCCTATAGAGGAGGTACACGACTTTCCGGAAAGAATGGAAGGAACCATTGGTTATCAACGGCGTCGGAGACCACCTGCTCCTGGAGGTAGTAATGAACAAGGTGGAGGTAATGGAGGCCAACAAGCAGCATCATGGGCTGAATCGTGGAACCCTAGTTACAGTGGACAAGGACCCTCACAGTATTTTGACTATTTTCCATATGGTCAGCCAGGTCAAGTACGACAAGAAGAAGAACAGTCTTCAACTTCAGGGTCCTACTCATATGGTGACTATGGTGAAACCCAATATAGTAGATATCCACCTCCTCCACCTCCTCCAAGTTCTTTTGATGCGGGTGCGGCTGCCTTCTTTGGATTTGTGGATCCCAATGCTCATCAATATCAAATTCCATATGGTGCCACTAGAAATGATAACAATGATGGGGATGAGGATAGTCATAGCCCCTTGAATCTTGGTAGACGCTCGTTTTGGTGGTGATTAAGGTAATCTTATTTCCTTCACTAACTCTATTATTTGTCATTTCTAAATTGGCGTTGAACGTTGATTGTTGATCACTTCATGCTTCATAGTTCATCCACTTGATTGAATTTGAACCTTGAATGTTGAAGTATTTATATTTGATTGTTTAATGTTCATTAATGAGTAATGAGTAATGAGTCTAATGACTAATGACCTAAGTACCTAACCTAAGTACCTAACTCTTAAGTCTTTTTAATTCTTATGCCTTTATTTCATGTTCTATTTTTTTTTATGAGCTTTCCATTACTTTTTAAGTTAACATGACTAAGAAAAATGAAAACATGTGAAAAAACTCATCATTACTATTATTTTCTATTTATACAGCGATACAGGACCTCATGTATTGAGGGCACCGCTACGCCCCCTTTTCTTACTTACTTTTGCAAAAGAACTACATTTTCTTTCATTTTACAATTTTCTGGATTTTCTGGAATTTTTTCAGATTTTTTTGGCGATTTTTTCAAATCGCACCGCTACGCCGCTACGTATCCCCGCTACGCTACGTATCGCCCGCTTCGTATCGTTTTGGCGGCGGGCCGCTACGCCCGCCGCCACCGCTATTTTCATCCTTGCTTGGATCATGATTTAAGGATCTGTGAGTCAAATCACACCAAATCTTGTCCTCATAATTGCCAATCTTTAAGGATGTCAAACATATGTGAGTCATAGGCATGATAGAACCATTAGACTATGTGACTTGATAGGATTTAGGTAGTGATGCAGGCCGATCAAAGGCCAAGGCCCGCAAGCCTTATGGCCTGCAAGCCCTGATGGCCCGCTTGATAGGGTCCACATGATCTCTAATTAGCAAGGATGAAAATAGCGGTGGCGGCGGGCGTAGCGGCCCGCCGCCAAAACGATACGAAGCGGGCGATACGTAGCGTAGCGGGGATACGTAGCGGCGTAGCGGTGCGATTTGAAAAAATCGCCAAAAAAATCTGAAAAAATTCCAGAAAATCCAGAAAATTGTAAAATGAAAGAAAATGTAGTTCTTTTGCAAAAGTAAGTAAGAAAAGGGGGCGTAGCGGTGCCCTCAATACATGAGGTCCTGTATCGCTGTATAAATAGAAAATAATAGTAATGATGAGTTTTTTCACATGTTTTTCATTTTTCTTAGTCATGTTAACTTAAAAAGTAATGGAAAGCTCATAAAAAAAAATAGAACATGAAATAAAGGCATAAGAATTAAAAAGACTTAAGAGTTAGGTACTTAGGTTAGGTACTTAGGTCATTAGTCATTAGACTCATTACTCATTACTCATTAATGAACATTAAACAATCAAATATAAATACTTCAACATTCAAGGTTCAAATTCAATCAAGTGGATGAACTATGAAGCATGAAGTGATCAACAATCAACGTTCAACGCCAATTTAGAAATGACAAATAATAGAGTTAGTGAAGGAAATAAGATTACCTTAATCACCACCAAAACGAGCGTCTACCAAGATTCAAGGGCTATGACTATCCTCATCCCCATCATTGTTATCATTTCTAGTGGCACCATATGGAATTTGATA
The DNA here is from genome assembly GCA_003546025.1 of Camphora micrantha. Taxonomy (NCBI): domain Eukaryota; kingdom Viridiplantae; phylum Streptophyta; class Magnoliopsida; order Laurales; family Lauraceae; genus Camphora; species Camphora micrantha. Next base: position 5,473,474 of record QPKB01000007.1, read on the forward strand.
TTGATGAGCATTGGGATCCACAAATCCAAAGAAGGCAGCCGCACCCGCATCAAAAGAACTTGGAGGAGGTGGAGGAGGTGGATATCTACTATATTGGGTTTCACCATAGTCACCATATGAGTAGGACCCTGAAGTTGAAGACTGTTCTTCTTCTTGTCGTACTTGACCTGGCTGACCATATGGAAAATAGTCAAAATACTGTGAGGGTCCTTGTCCACTGTAACTAGGGTTCCACGATTCAGCCCATGATGCTGCTTGTTGGCCTCCATTACCTCCACCTTGTTCATTACTACCTCCAGGAGCAGGTGGTCTCCGACGCCGTTGATAACCAATGGTTCCTTCCATTCTTTCCGGAAAGTCGTGTACCTCCTCTATAGGAATGACATCTTCCTGATCATGTTGGTAGTATTCACTAGTAGCACCTGTCCCACTAGTGTCTCCCGCTCCATCTCCCCCATCTCCTCCACCATGGCTACTCGAAGAGACGGTGGTACTCGTCTTCTCAGAAGATGACATAGCATGAGCAGGTTCTTTCCCTCTTGGTTGTGGTTGCGGGCCTTGCGGCTGTGCACTTGAGCCTTCTCCTCCCAATGGGGCACCCTCTGCCCCGCCTATATCTTCATCAAGCAAATCTCTAACCTCCTCCTGAAAGTCCGGATCTGAATCTAGCAATGGATCCTCTATCTCGGCTATCCATGGGAGCAAGGGATCGTCCTCTCTAAATATGTGATCCAAACTAATAGGACAATAGTTCGGATTATCCCTTGCCCTCCTTTCTCTTGTTCTGTTTTTCAACTTCAAATTGTAATGGCAATATACAAGTTTGTTGAGTTTTTGCATGGTAAGCCGATTCCTGGACTTTGTGTGGATCAAAGAGAAAGTGCTCCAATTCCTTTCGCAGTTTGATGAAGTTGTAACTTGACTAAGGATGCGAACAGCCGCTTTCCTTAGCATTGGAGTGTCTTCTCCAAAATTCGTCCACCAATCAGCTGAAATTCAATGTAAACAAATAAAATTAGATATTCCTTAGGTCCTTCCAAGTTCCAATCAATTGAAAGATAAATAACAAAAGCCTAATAGGTCTGGTGATTGGGTACCAGGTGGCATCTTTCCAATCGCCCTCATTGCAAGAGGGTCTGCGAAGCCTCCTTTCCTTTGTGTGTATGTAGATATCTACAATGTGAAAATTCGGAATAAATTAATAAACCATACATGTTTAAGACCTATCTCAAGCATATACATTTGTCATCTCAAGACTTAAATATAAAATTCCCAATCACGAACTCACCTCTTGGATGGCTTCGATTGAATCATCAACTCCCAACAATTTTTTCAACACTTCCCTTAATCCTACCCTCAACTCTGTGTCTATTGTATCGCTGTGCTGTTGGGCATTGGGGTAGTAGAATTCGGGATTAAGGAAATAGCCTACATTGAAAACAGTTGAAATGCATAATGATTAATTGATTAAACGTCAATCAAAGAGAACTAGATAGATTTAAAAGCATCAAATAGTGATATTGTTATTGAGTACCTGCAGCATGCAATGGATGGTGCAGCTGGTCATTCCACCGGGCATCAATAATTTTTATATAATCTTCATGATATCTAACATTTTCCATGATAGCTTGCTTAGCCCGATCCATTGCTTCGTATATATATCCCATTGTTGGCTTGTCACCATCTACAAGCCGCAACACTTTAACTAAAGGCTCATAAACCTTTAATAAATTAGATACTTTTTTCCAAAATTTATTGTCCCTCATCAAGTTAGGGATCTCAAATTCCGGACCACTTGTTGCATTGCCCCATTTCGAACGAAGCCATTCCTCTGATGCAAACATCTGAATAAGCTCTGTTCTAAACCTTACAAGGCTCTCCATCGCAATGAAATGGGTGGCAAACCTAGTTGTTCCCGGACGTATCAAGGCATGGTTATTTGTGAATCTTTTCATCAAGCTCAAAAGCCATGAATGATCATAAATAAATCTGGTAATGCCGCTACATGCCTTGATAACTTCAGCAATTTTCTTCTTCTTTCCAATATCTTCCATAATGAGATCTATACAGTGTGCTGCACATGGAGTCCAAAACAGATGAGGTCTTTTATTCTCCAACATCCTACCGGCTGCCTTGAAATTGGCGCCATTATCTGTAACTATCTGTACAACATTCTCCTCTCCCACACTATCTACAACCTTATCCATAAGAGTGTATATATATTTAGCTGTCCGTCTATGTTCAGATGCATCCACGGACTTCACAAAGACACACCCAGCAACTGATTGTACCAAAAAGTTTATTAATTGTGTTTGTGTGCCGCTGGTCCACCCATCACACATAATAGTAACCCCATTCTGTTGCCACATGGGCCTAAAGTTCTCCACCCATACCTTTATTTCTTTATATTCTTCTTCGAGATACTTAGTGCCCACATCATAAACAGAGGGCGACTGTATTCCTCGGCCAGCTTCGGCGGCAACATCAAGAATTGTTTGGAAATATGGGGAATCTATTGCTGTAGGCGGTATGTTCTTGTGAATTAGCCATTTTGCTGTAGCTTTGGCTAATCTATCTCTTGCACCCTTCATCACCCCTTTCATAACACTTGATATATTTGGTTGTTTGGCCCCCTCTTTTCTATGTGCTAGAGGATCAATAGAGGGAGGAACTGCTCTTCTAGTAGAAATAATTTCTACATCAACATCCCTTTCCCGGGTGCTAAATGCCCTACGCATGGCCCCCGCAATGCCCTTGCCCCTGCTTGGCACAGCAGATGAGCCCCCTGCATCATAATATTTGCTGCTTCCAGCAAATGCACGACGTTCGTATTCTTCTTGGTGACTCATAAAGGACTCTCGGCGTGCAGCCTCCATCTGTGCATCCTCATCATCAAAACCTTCATCCCCAAATACATCATAACGGGCAGCATCAACATCTTGCTGCCTCTTTTCTTTTATCTCTATTTTTCTAGCTTTGTTTTGGCCAACCAAAGCTTTCATTTGTTCCCTGATTTCCCTTGGTACTTCGGTACAGCCCGCAACATTGCCAGAAATGTGGCCCAAATGGTGCTTGAATCTTGTAATGCCCCCATTGGTCACTTTCCCACAAAACTTGCATTTGATTTTCAACCTGTTGTTCTCAACTGCCTCACCATAGTTCCATGCGGGATCAATATCACGAGGCATCTTCAAAAATCAATTGGCAAACACAAATGCACAATAGAAGACTGAATACCTATAAATATGAACAAGTAGTATGTTAAAAATTAAAAAAACAGAAAAACATGTTAGAGGAAATATATATCTAACACTTAAGAATCATTCTCTTAACATTTGATTGGCATTCAATTACTAAAAATAATTTTTTTTTTTACAAAATAAAAAAATCCGAAAATAAAAAAAAAGAAAAAAATTGAAAAACAAGCATTACATGTTGGAATGATCTATGGGAAACATAGATCTATAATCTAGGAGCCCTTTTCAAGACATTTGATTGGCATTCAATTACTAAAATTAAATTTTTTTTATAAAAATAAAAAAATCCGAAAATAAAAAAATAATAAAAAAATTGTAAAACAAGCATTACATGTTGGAATGATCTATGGGAAACATAGATCTATAATCTAGGAGCCATTTTCAAGACATTTGAATGGCATTCAATTACTAAAAATAATTTTTTTTTTACAAAAATAAAAAAATCCGAAAATAAAAAAAGGAAAAAAAATTGTAAAAAAAGCATTACATGTTGGAATGATCTATGGGAAACATAGATCTATAATCTAGGAGCCATTTTCAAGACATTTGAATGGCATTCAATTACTAAAAATAATTTTTTTTTACAAAAATAAAAAAATCCGAAAATAAAAAAAGGAAAAAAATTGTAAAACAAGCATTACATGTTGGAATGATCTATGGGAAACATAGATCTATAATCTAGGAGCCTTTTCAAGACATTTGAATGGCATTCAATTACTAAAAATATTTTTTTTTTAACAAAAATAAAAAAAATCCGAAAATAAAAAAAGAAAAAAAATTGAAAAACAAGCATTACATGTTGGAATGATCTATGGGAAACATAGATCTAACAATATGAAGCTATTTTCAAGTTGTTTCATGAGTTTTCCAAAAGTGATAATGGTTTTTTTTTTTTAAATAACATAAATCCGAAAATAAAAATAACAATATTGAAAAAAAAACCAAAAGATATGCATGCAAGATCAAAAGGAAGCATGGATCTACAATAAAACAAGCCAATGATGCCATTATATTGTGATTCATAGTAGTTAGAGAGTGAAAATCTCAAAAGTTGAAAAAAAATTGCATACCTAGATGAAGATTCTTATTTAGAATCTTTAAAATCCTTTGATTAGTTGTATGTTGTTGATTTGGAGACAAGAAATCTTGAAAAAATGCACTTAGGGGACACTTGGGACCACTTTGGAGGAAGAAATGGGGGAAAACAGCAACTTGGGGAAGAAGAAATGGGTTTGAAACCCATTTTCGTCAAAAGGGGGGGTTTTTATAAACCCCCCGCCACGTAACGGCCGCCACGAACCGTGGCGGCCTGTATCGGCCGCCACGAACTGTGGCGGCCTGTATCGGCCGCCACGCTTGCGTAGCGGCCGATACGGGCCGCCACGCACGTGACGGCCGATATTTCGGCCGTGGCGTGGCGGTATCGCCCGCCACGGCCGATATATCGGCCGCCACGCTACGTGGCAGCCGATATTTCAATCCATGCTAATTAGAGATCCCTATCTTAGTTTAGATATTTCTAATTTAATAAAGTTGCTTAGTATATTATTTCCTAAATTCTAATCTTGATTAAGATGAGTAGTTTATTGTTTTAGGAGGTCTTGGTTAGTATGGAACCATATTCTTACTCTATATATAGAGTAATATGCCACTGTAATGGAGGATATATTTTCTAATAAGAGTTCAGTTATTCTCATACTTGAGTTTTGGGTACTTTTCCTAAGGATATTAGGGTTTTTGAGTCTTACGGTTCAATCTCACCGTTGGAGGTGTAGATCTTCACATCAATTGGTATCAGAGCCGACGATCTATCTTGGATCGCCGATCTGATTGCCGATTCGACAACCATCCACCATCTACTGTTATTCACCCATCTCTGCAATCGTCCGAAACCCACCCCAGCCTTTTCCCTGTCCCAACAACCCTACCTACACCGTCTCCCTGAACCACCAATCACCCAACTCATCACACACTACCCATCATCTTCCGTTATCATCCATGTTCGTAATCTCTCACCACCTCTGCCAATCTATTCCCCGAAACCCTAATTCCTTCATCAAGCCCCTTCACACCATCACCCTGCATCCAAACCCCAGTGCCTAAATCCATCCATCCATCCACCAACAAACCACAATCACCCATCCTGCCGAAAACCTCCCATCCACTTCCGAGCCCAAAACCCAAAACCCCTGCCGACCCCCAACTCAACATAACCCAAACCTTTCCATTAGAACTAGGCCCTCCATCCCACACAGTCAACGCCCCATCCACCATCCAGAACAGAAACCCAACCCTTACGCGGAAACCCACCTCTGAAACCCCTTTCGAAACACACAAAAAAAAAAAAAAAAAAAAAATCCCAGAGAACAGAAGAAGAGAGAGGAAGCAGCAGCGAACAAAAAGGAAAGAACAGAACATAGAAAGAAGATAATAGAAGAGAAGAGGAAAGGAGAGTTTGAATTAGAGGGCATACCTTGCACCAGACGGATACCTTTAGCAGCCCCATCATCGTCGCCAGCCATCAGTCTCCATCCCCGCGCCCTCACCTCCAGCAGAAAAGTGAAGTTTAGTCCCCCCATCATCGCCCAAAGTGTCTTCCAAAAGTAACTTGTGAACTTCACATCCCTATTAGACACATACACAATGGTAGCTAGAAGCCCATGAAGTTGAACAACGTTGTCAAAGAAAAGACATGCATGCAATGTGAGATGCACAGGCACATGGGCGATTTCATGGGCTTCCAGGTACCATTGTGTCTGATAGGGATGTGAAGTTCACAAGTTAATTCTGGAAGACAACTTGGGTGATGGGAGACTAAACTTCACTTTTCTTCGGCCTAACACCCAAAAACAATGGCCAGACTGAGGTTGTGAATATGAGCCTAGGGAATCTTCTTAGATATCTTGTAGGAAAGCACATTGGAGCATGTGATACTATGTTACTGACTGCTGAGTTTGCATACAATAGTTCGGTCAATAGATCCATTGGCATGAGTCTATTTGAAGTCGTGTTAGGATATAAGCCTAGAATGCCAGTAGACCTTATTCACATCACTTCATTGCATAGGCCATCTGCATCAGCCGAATCATTTGCACAAAACCTGCATGCACTGCACGATGAGATCAAAAGGAGGATTAATATGCACAATGAAACTTATAAGATTGCTGTTGATGCACATTGTCGCCTTGTTTAATTCAACAGATGTGACTATGTGATGATCCGTATAAGGCCAGAACGGTTCCCTCAAGGATCCACCAAAAAGCTACAGGCCCGTTGTCCAAGCTCATTCAACTTTTTAAAGAAACTGGGCTCGAATGCGTATGTCCTAAAACTGTCAGCCGACTGGGGTATCAGTCCCATCTTTAATGTAGAGGATCTCGTGCTCTTTCGATGTCCCACAACTTTACCTAATGGCCTACATTCTTCTATACCCACAGACCCCATTGTTACCGAGCCTGACCTACCATTGGGGTCTGGATCATATGAGCCTACATACTTTGAGCCTGACCTGCCATCTCCACCTTCACCCCCTTTGAGCAATCAAAAAGATATTTTGGAAGATATCCTAGATGATACCTTCGTCTCCAGGTATGGCTGGTATTGGAGGCTTGATGCATGATAGCAATGATGACACTCTTTTCTCTAATTCAGGTTCTGCTGGCTTTTGTTCAGTGAATACCGCTGAGTCGTTAGCTCTATTGACTGGACTTAGAGAATCTTTTCGCCTTTATCTTGGTTGCTCGAGGGTGGAAGCAGATTCTTTATGCTCCATTCATTGGGCTTTTGGGAAGGCAAAATACCCTTGGCAATAGGCAGATATTGTGGAAGAGGTCAAGGATTTATCTATAAAATTGAAGGTCTCTTTCAATCACATTAATTGCAGTGCTAATGGGGACGCTGATCGTCTAGCTAAAGAAGGAATTGGGAAGCCCAGCCTAATCATTTCTTCTAACTCTGCTATGTCATCCTGACTGTTTATGGTTTGTGTCAATCCTGTATAGGTGCCGATTTCTTTTGCTTGGCCCTGCTTTGTTTTAGATTGCTGCATCTTTTTGCTTCAGTATTTATCTCTTGTACTGTTTAATGTCTATGGCTTCCTTTTTTCAATCAATAATAAAATAAAATAAAATAAAAAACAGGTGTGGCTGGCCTTGGAGGTGTTATTCGTGACGACAAAGGCTCCACTATTTTATCCTTTTTCCAGACCTGCAGGGTCTTGTTCAATTCACCAAGTGGAGATGATGGCTCTCAATTCTAGCCTTCGTGAAGCTTCTAGTCATCATCTTCAGGGTATTTTGGTTGAAGGGGACTTGTATTGCATCATTCAATGGACTTGGGGTAAAGCTTCAGCCCCTTGGTACCTTGCACATATTTTGGATGAAAAGAGACACCTAGCTGCAAGACTGGGAGCCACCTTCCATCATATTAAGTAGAGCATCAACACTGTTGCGGATCTTTTAGCCAAAGAAGGGCATCAGGCAACAGCACAAGAATCTGGTTGTATTCTCTTAATTCAGCTGCACATATTTGTTTTGTTGGGCTCTGTGCCTTTGCTGTCTTTTTGTGGCATTCGTTTGGCTCTTTTCTGCTTTGTGGCCTTTGTTTGGTCCCTGAGTGCAGTATAGCCCTACTATATTGTAATCTTGCTAAACATAATATAGTCACCATTTCATTAAAAAAAAAAAAAGAAGAAGAAGATTAGCAATGGAGGAGGTAAAGTGTCGAGACTTTCCTGGAAGCTATGCTTTAACAACTCCCAATCATTCAGAGGTAATGACTGTTGTTGGCTTCAAATGTAATTTTAGAAGGGGTCCTAGTTAATGCAATCAGATGGTGGTTGCAACAAAACTACAGATCTCAAGTCTAAGGTGTAGCTTGTATCTCGGACACTAATTGAGGCATATGCCTAAGTCTAACTGAACCCACATTCCACTCAGTGTTTTAAAACACTACTATACGAAAATCATCCATTTAAAAAGAAATATAAAAGTGTATTTCCCATCTAATGGGTGCCCCCAAAAGTTTCATCACAATGACAAAAACAACAGTACAAAGAATATGTTGACAAGATTAATAACCACATGTCACTTATTATAGAATCAAGGGTGTCCTGAAGTTGAAATATTAATCTGAATTATTTGTTGATACCTATGATGCACAGATACTTCAAAATAGGCAATGTATCGTGTCGTATCGTATCCGATACTTCACTTTTTATATGTTAAATCCGTGTCCCTGCCGTGTCTATGGCGTGTCCTTGCCGTACCCATGCCGTATCTGTGCATCATAGGTTGATACTGCTGACCTGCTAGGTAGAGCGCCACAAGTCTGTTGTACGCGTCCAAAGAACCCTTTCGACACAGAAGGCTTCCCTATTCGAACATATGGTGCCAACAAACCAACTAAGGCAATATCAACAACCACACCAACCAAAAGATCTGCAACATACAGCTCAAATTCCTCCCAGAAGTCCATGCCCCTCTTTTGTACTTCTGCAAATGTTGCACAACAAGAATCTATAACAACCTGCACCGCATCAAGCCAACAACACTAACCTCCACAACCGGCAAAATAGGCTACTCCATTAACACTTTAAGAAGAAGAAGAAGAGATGAATAAGAAAAAGCATAACAAACCTCAGTTCCAATTTTTCAGCAAGCATCCGATCACGAAGAAAAGCACAGGACTTGATCGCAAAACCCAGACGCCACCCTGAGTCCTGCAAAGCACAATCAATAAATTGTTTTGAAAAGAAAGGAGCATTGACCCAAAACATGAATTCAAACCTCATAGCAGTGATGGAAAGAGAAAAAAAGTCACCTGACAGACAACATAAATCCCTAAAATGTTTTATTAGTTTGCCTCAGTTACCTCTCTATGTTGGAAGTTATTTTTATAATAATTCTAAAAGATGAAAGTTTTGAAAGACATCAAAAGGAGCAAATTTAGTGTAGTTGGACAAGTGCCACATTGGGTGGGTGCCAAAACATGAAAAGGAAGGTAGTTGCACGTGAGGCTTTGGAATCGATATAGATGAGGCTCATTAAGAGTGTCATGTAAATAATACAATTCCTTTCTACATCACATATATATATATATATATTTATATAGGGGTAGGTAAAAAATTAAGCTCTGTGTGGGACCTACTTAGATGCATACCAAGCACCGGACGATGGTATGATGGAAAGGTCTTATAGTGGATATGATTTTACGCAAAAATCAGCTCAGATGAATCATCAGAACCATTGATTTAGGGCCCTTCAATTTTAACAGTTTCTCGAGTTATATTTCTCTTATGAAATTCAATCCAATGGTGATTATAATTTAGAATGGGGTCAAATTAGGGTGAGTGTCAATTCATGTGGAGTTAGCAAGTGCGAAGGGGTTGGATTGATCAAACTAACAGGTCATGTGATGACAAAAGAGATATCTCTCACACAAGCCATAAGAGGTACCTCTTACGTAAAAGGAAATCTAATCCAACTACTGATTTAGAGGCCTTCAAATTTATCGATTTATTAAGTTGCATTTTCATGAAACTTCATCCAACAATGAGTAAAATTTAGATTACTATCATGTTCAGGGGAATGTCACAATTCATGGGGGATTTAGTGAGCATGAAGGAGTTGGGCTGATGATTGGGTCCAACTTGACACTAAAATTGTTTCCTCTCACTCAAACAAGTGAAAGGGACCTAAACTAAAATCATGTGTTGTGTGTATATGTGATTAGGTTTTTATCTAGTCGGATGAACTCACCATGTGACCACGGGCCGCGATAATCATGGTGGAGGCAGGGGACAAAAAGATATCAATGACCAGCAGTGGAGCCAGGAGATTCCAAGGAGGAGGCTCAACCCCGCATTACTGAGAGAAGTGGAGCTCCATAGTGGGCGCTCTTCTTGAAAATCCAAGCTGCTAAAAATAAAGTCCCTCCCCATTATAGGGCTGCCCCCAAGTTTTTCTCCAATATGAGTTGCTTTCACCATAGGATAGAGCATTTGATTAAAACAAATGCCACATGCTCAATCATATGGTGGGAATAATTCCTTGGCGCAGCCCAGATCCTCAATTGGAGGTGTAGACCAATCTCAGGGAGATTGGTCGAATTCCAAAGGCACTCCACAAGGCACTCCACAATCCATGACACACGAGCAAAAGTAAACTTGAGAATTTTATTAATGAGAATAAGGTGATTAACTACAAGGGGAATCCACAATATATATAGATCTAGTGATCCCAAAATAAGAAACTTCCTACTTTTAATCAATCATAAAATAGAAATTAAGATTAGGGAACAAAATCAACTAATTTAAAAACTTGCTAACTAGGATAGGGATCTCAAAAGTAGACATCATGTGGGACCCATCAAGGCCTGTGGGCCTGAGATCTGGGCCTGATCTTGGGTCAGGCTGCATCACTCCTGTTATAGTAAAATTTGGGGGAGGTCCACTTGAGGATAGGGTATCATTTTGAGCAGTATAAATATAAAATAGGTGGTCCCCACTGTGGAGTTCCACACCCCTCATGGAAAATGTTTGAGAGATACTCAAAGGATCTGAACTCATAACTTGCATTATCATATCATTCACACATTGACTGTTCACCTTCTCATGGCATTGGAGAATTTCCATCAATGGTATCCTATCATCCATTCATGCCTACTGCAGTAGGTGTGCACAAAAAATCTGTTGATCCGTAAAATCGATCCGATCCGATCCTCAGATTTTTAACAGAACCGAAGGTAAACGGATTGATGACGAATTGAAAATCTTGTAATCCATTAGCAACGGATCGGTGACGGATTTCACCCTCAATCCGCGGATTCAATCCAATCCGTTGACATTAAATATAAATAAAAAAGATTTAAGGGGTCTAAATATAAGTTAAGGGTCTAAATATAAAAATAGTATATAAGTATGACAAATAAAATCCTAGACCAAATTTCACCCTAGCCTTGAAAGCATGCTCTTCAAATTTTCTTTAACATTAGATTCAACAAATTGAACGGATTAAACTGATCCGATCCTGTCCTCCACGGATCGGATCGGATCGGTTTTTAACAGCCACAGATTGGTAGTGGATTCCAAATCCATCAATCCGTAGGTAACAAATTGGTGACGGATTTGGTTTAATCAGCACCAATCTGATCCGTGAACACACCTAACTGTAGACATCGTGGCCCATCAAACAATCACAAGTAACTAATCAATGGAATTTCAACCATCCATATCTACCATAGGCATTGCGATGTAGACATGTAGTCTCAAATGGCAAAATCAAACTATTTAGTGGGCTGAAATGAATAGATCTTCGATTGATTTGGAAAACCTGAAATTAAAGATCAACTCTAACCGGATCAATAATCAAATAAGCAAAAATAAGGAGAAAGTAAAAGATTGCTTATCCTAAATCGTTGATCTACTACTTGTATAGTCTTCAATCTTTGGGAGACACTTTCATACCAATCGAGAAAAGGAAAAGGTGCCAACCCTAATATGTTGGGTCTCAACCCAATGGATCAAAACCCCATTTGATCGATCAAATCAATCCGAACAATCTACGGCTTGATCAAACACCGGACCCATATAGTATGGACCTTCCGCTCCTATGTTAGATTGTGGGCAATCAAACGAATGTAAGTAACCAATCAATTGATTTTCAGCCACCATGTCTACCACTGCGATCGTGGCTCTCAAACAATCATAAGTCCAATGAACTTCCATTGATTAATTGTGGGTGGATTGGTTTGTAAGTGATCGATCCAGTGGGGGGTCCTACTTTAATTAGAGTGAGATTTACCTCCCAGTTATAAAATAAGGCATAAATGAATATTTTGGACAGTTTGAATTCATTATGACGAGCCTTATTATTTCCGTCTTTCAACTATCCTAACAAAATTTTAATAAATAATGTCTTCAAAAAATTGAGGCATTTTAAAATTTAGGATTTTTCTTTATATATTATTAAAAAGAATCTGCAAAAAAAAAAAAAAAAAAAAAAGTTTTCTAATGCTTAGTACAAAACAATAAATATAAAATATTAGGAGTGTACACGGATTTGATTGGTGCGGATTGGGCCAAATCCGTCACCAATCCGTTACCTACGGATTGACGGATTTGGAATCCGTCACCAATTCGTGACTATTAAAATCCGATCCGATCCGATCTGTGGAGGACCGGATCGGATCGGATTAATCCATTCAATCCGTCCCTGTACATTAGATGAAAAAAAGAAAAACAAAACCCATGAATTCTTGTCCACTGCATATCAACATAGTAGAAAAAGTATTCCATCCGAGTGCAGTAAATTTGCAGCAGATGACAACATAAATACTAATACTAAAATCCAGCAAAACGGATTTATGGTACAAACAAGAAGGAAAGAAGAGCATCTTGTTAGGTCTTTCTGTCTCAGCAAACCCAACAAAGATTTCAACCCAATAACAGAAAAATAACACCACCAAGAATTTAAGCTCACATGAATAATAGATTCAACAAGAATAATAGAGCCTGGGATAATAGATTCAACAAGAATAATCAATCACCTGCAATTAGCTTCGTCGTTGTTGTCAAGAAGGGAAGGATTCACACAGAGCTACAAAGAGCTTGGTCCTTTGTTTCTTCAATAAACTCTGGGATTCTCAGGTCTTTTCCACGGTGACGGTGGAGCGACAACGACAATCAACTAGAGAACGAGACTAGTGTGGATTCTGAATCCTCCTCGCAAGTTCTCTTCCTCGGTGACGAGCAGCAGCGTTTGTGCTTCTTCTGCGAGGCTTGATCGGCGATCACGTTGCAGAAGAAGAGAAAACAAAGCATAGAGAGTGTGAGAAACCGCATCAGAAAGGGTAAAGATCGAGAGAGATAGAGAGATGCTTGCAGCGAAGAAGCCGCGAATGTGAGATGGGAGATGAAGGTCTGCCGCTGGGAGCCTGGGACGAGTTTTGGAGATGAAGGTTGGGTTTTGGCATTTTGGGGATAAAGGTTCGAAAGGGAATTAATTTTGACCCCTTCCATTTTTGTTCTTATTTTATATTTTGACCCTTATATATTTTTTAATTTTTTTTATTTATATTTAATGATAACGGATCGGATCGGATTGAATCCGCGGATTGAGGGTGAAATCTGCAACCGATCCGTTGCTTGTTCATATTACAAAATTTCCAATCCGCCACCGATCCGGTTGCCTTCGAATCGGATCAAAATCCGCGGATCAGATCGGATTTACGGATTGATGGATTTTTTGTGCACCCCTATAAAATATTATCGGTCCCCCAAAAAGATAATTCTGGTTGTGCCACTATCAATCAACTATTGCTTGTCCCGGAAGAAAATCTTGACTACACCATTGTCAATAATACCAATGGGTCTGCAAAATATCAACCCATTAGATCATCTTAACCACTTGGTTTTTAAGTTTAGTAGTTTTAGAAAGCATCATACTATTGGATTTCAATCCAAAAAAGTGAGCAACAGTTGGATGAGTGTCAAATATGGGCTTGTGGCAAATCATGCGAGTTGTGTGTGTGAGGGAGGTAACTTGATCATGGGGTGGGCCCAGGTGGGTTCATCACACCATCTCACCATAAGTTCATTGCACCATCTCATTATAGGTGGCTCCTATGCGAGACACCTACAAGGGCCCACCTGTGGAGCCACAGATCACGAGAGAGAAGGGGATTTCAAATCAATTGAATGATCTTAATCTCTTCATTTGTGGTCTACAGATTTAATAGTTTCAAGTAAATAAAAATTTTCACACTCAATCCAATGGTCTAGTCCATTCAAATCGGTGTAAACTCCTCCATGGATCCACAAGTTTAATGGCTTCATGGCCACAATGAACTAGTTCTCACCTATTATGTGAGAACTTTTTTGCGGGGTCCAACTAGAAACCCATCCAAACCTAGCAACCAATAGGGAACCCCCTGATGGTCACTAATCCCAAGGATTGGCACACATCTGAATGGACTGAACCGTTGGATCTAGGGTTGAGTATTTTTTTGAATATGAAGGCATTAAACATAGATGAAGGGGTTTGGGGCATGGGTTTGGGGTCAAAATTGATATTTGGGGTGGTCTCACATAGATCTTTTCATTCCCCAGATCCCATCCCCAAGTGGGGCCCACAATTGGATCTCACAAAAAAGTTCTCACGTAATATGTGAGACGAGTTCCCACTTGAATATATATATATATATATATATATGGCCACAATGAAACTGTGTGAAATCTGAGGATCTGGACTGCCTCTTCGTAAAATTTTAGTCCCGTTGAATCATCCTAACCCTTTGAGAGAGTGTAAATTTTAATCGGTGGGTGAGGGCGGGGGGCCATGTGTGTCCCATTCAAGTTGGTGATAAAGTCGGCGACCACCTTGTGGTGAGTATTGGACATGACCACCATGTGGTTGTGTCCACCTGGCATTCATTAGGAATGTGAATGTGCAGTATAAAAAATTCTCGATGAGCCCAACTTCTGTATAAAAATCTCGATGGCCCTCAATTTGAACAGTTCTCTAATGCACCCATTTTGAGCCAAAATTTAATCCAATATAGTCAAGGATCGGCGACAAAACGGGGTGGGACTCTGGTGGATGACGGGATCATAGTGGGTCCCACCTGGCCAAAAAAAAATAGTTTGCTCGGGTGAGGAGGGAATAGGGATTCCCCCAAAACCGGTACAATACGAGCCAAAACCGTTACGTAACAGCTACAATACAAATGAGGCACATGAGAACACACTACCTGCAAATCGAAGTACCGAAGAAGAAGATCTTCGCGAATCCCAATCGTCTTCGCAGCCTCCAACATATCCCGAGGAATACTCACACCACGAGCTTCCGCCTCTCTAATCACCTCATCAAACTTCAACAAAACCCCAAATTCCTCTTCTTCTCTATCATCTCTTCCATCACCATCACCATCCCCATCCCCTCCTCTTCCACGCCGAAATCTCCCGTTACCACTGTTACAGTCCCCGTTACATCCTCCATCATCAATATCGGCGAAAGAATTCAACTCAGAGATCTCTCAAGACTGCATTGACAGCAAGAGATCTGCAATCGCTTTCAGCAGATCGTTTGACCTCGACGACCGAGATTTCGCTGCTAGGGTTTTGGGAATCGGTTGTGATTTAACCGCCTTTCGAAGAGAGGAGACGATTGCACAATGCGAAGTTTGGAGAAGAAAACGCCATCTTTGTGTGAAAAAGATCCCTACTTTTCGACCTGATTTCGCATGGAAGACGGTAGGGTTTAAAAAGAAGGTCGGGTTCAGGGGTCTACTTTGCCGAGGCCGAGGGTTTTATGCCAATCGCGAGAGTGAAGGACATGGGGCCGAGGTGTATACATCCAGCATGCGATCCACCTCATGTCTTTTTTTTTTTTTTTCTCTCTCTAGGATTTCACGGCTGCGATGCACGATCATTTTTACACCCGAAAAATCACCTTATACGTCCACTAACCATAAAAACGCATCCATAGTTTTAATCAAGCGGTATTTTCGCCAGAATATTTATTTATTTTTTTAACCTTTTTCAACAAGTGACGGTGTCGTCGCTTAATAATATTGAGAGTTAGTGTCGATGTCGTCACTAATTCGTCAAATTTGCCTCTTCTCCGACCTTTATCATCTGCGATTGCTGGTTTTATGTACTAAAATGAACAAGAACAAAACTCTCTTCCAACATTGAATATTCCTTGTGGAGGTTGTTGATTTCCATTAACGAGAAAGGCATAGCACAGTGTGACCTTCTTTCATACGTTATCTACCATAGAGCCTGAGTTTCATGTTTACTTTTCGAGAAAAGTTGATGGGGTTTTGATATATAGTTTATTCATTTTATTATCTTTGGTGTATGATTATTTTTTGGTGGCTAAATCATTGAGGTGAGGACCTTTTGCGGCAGGAGGATTGGAAGCCAACTGAGAAATGGGGAAAACGATGGGAGAAAAAATGGAAAATAAGGGAAATGAGGTTCTGTTACGATTTGTATGGGTTTGAATGCGACTACGTCATCACACGTTTAAATCTTTAATTAAGAAACCGGAAGTGGTCATAGGGAACCACTTCCGTGCCATATTGACTGGTGGCGTGTTTTTCGATTAGTGGCCATCTAAGGTCATTTTTGTGTACTTTTCTATAATTTAAATTACGATTAGTAAAAACGCATATCTAGGTGTATGGGTGAATGATAGATCTCTCTATTTAGTAAATGAAGGGTTTATAAAAATTAAAAAAAAACCTTGGGGCTCTTTATCGAATTATTCTTGTCTTAAATTTAAATCTTTAAATTTAAATTTTTTTATTTGTAACACTAAATCAAATGTGGTTTCCAAAAAAGTCCATTAACATCGCATACGTGGCATTGGGTGACATAGCTTCCGGGTCCTTTTTTTTTTTTTCCTTGATTTTCTCGGTAGCTTGTTATCACTAAAAAAATTGAAGAAAAAAAATATTTAACATTTAACATTAAATAACATTGGTTATATTTCTCAATTTCTTGGGCTCAAGCAAAAATGATCACTAATATCAACACATAAAGACCATAATTTCCCAGCAAACGAACCAAATGTAGTGAAAAAGGAAAGCTTGGGTTTCTCTCTCTCTCTCTCTATATATATATAAAATTTCAAGTCCATCTATTTCGAATATTCATAATGTAAAGTTTAGCAACAATAAAGATAAACTTTAGGAGGGAAGGGCAAAAAAAAAAAAAAAAAAAAAAAAAGAAATCAGTAGAAAGGGTTCCATAAGAACCAAAATACATTTTCGACTAATCATCTAATGTTCAATGTGTAGGCACCCTTAAATAGATAACCCTTTATTTGAATGATCTGAATTTACAAAGGTTGAAGATTTGCTCATGGTTGGACAATTTGGATTAAAAAGATGGACTACTACAGTACCCATGGATCTAGATTATCTGAAATGGTGGGCCACCTTAATCAATAAAATGGTCAGGGCCATCTAGAACAACGAATCAGATCTCACACTCCATGCAGAGAATACCTTGCTCAACATTAATTTAATTTCACTGAATTAATTTCAGAAAGGGTGATCAGCCCCCTTTCTTTTAAGTAAACTTTTGGATTTTCACTGAATCAGCAGAATGAATTGATGGGATTCCATATAAGAGAACTTGCTTGCTCACAAGCTCTCCTGCTTATGTTATAGCATAAAACTCATGCAATGTTGAACTATTAGAACAGTATTTTAGAATAATTTTTTTTATTTAATACTGTTCAGAAATGTAAATGTAGTTGTAATGCAGTACAGTACCAAGTACCAATTGTCAAAGACACTGTCTATTATAATATATTAAAACTAAAGGTTTTGGCGTTAGTTTTGACCCGTGATTATAATTTTTCTTGGGTGGAAGTTATATTGCTTTTTTTCTAATTTTCCATGTTCTCTCCCGACTCTTTATCTCAAGAAAACCTTACCTCTTTATCAAAACCACTCATCTGCTCTCCACTTTTTTTTCAAAGACTCTACCATGTTTTCATCCATACTCTACCATTCTCTTTTTACTCTAATTCTCTTCTTTCCTTTCTACGCAACTAGCTCTAGAATTACATAAACAGGTACTCATAACCTTTTTTTTTTTTCTTTTCCTTCCTTTCCAAAAACTATGATTTTTTTTAATGCATGAGTATTTAAATTGCAAAGTTGGTCATCTTCGTCCTTAGCACGGGTTATCATGCTAGTAATTTCTTAAGCATTGTAATTTCTGGTTCAGGTTGTGGAGGATTGTTATATTATTTGGTTCTCAACTCTCATCCAAACAACTCAATTGATGACTTGCAAAATGGATGGTCTAGTTTTTTTTATATATTACTGTTCAGAAATGTAGATGTAATAATAAGCATTATTACAGTGCCAAGTACTAATGGATAAAGATATTATTTATAATTTCTTAAGCATTGTGATTTCAGGTTTAGGTTATGGAGGATTGTTATGTTATCTTTAATCCAAACAAACCAATGGATTGTCTATTTTTTTTTTAATTAAAAAAAGAAGTTAATGATTTATTTGTTGATCTAAATTGTCATCAACGGACCTCAAGTTAGAAATCCAATTCCCCCGGGCTCCAAAACACCACTTTCATTCGAGGTACCTATCCATCTGCGTGGGCTTAAAATATAAATGGTCATTACTGCAAGTCTGCAAATCTGTTCATTGAGGAAATGCATTAATGAGATATTAAAAGATAAATGTGTTTCCAGCAGAAAATCAGGGACTTATGGCCGTTGAGGAAGGGGAAGGAACGTTTCCCCTAAGAGAGGAGTTAAAAAAAAAAATTGAATTCTTTCTCTAGTTTAAAGTTGAGTGTTGGTTGAAAAAAAAAAGAGATAATTAGCGAAAGGTCCATTGTAGAAGTCTTGTAAGGCCTCCAGTATATCAACTTTTCTTCTAAGGCCTGTAGTCCATGCAGCAGGACATATTTTGGCGAGAGATCCCTGGATACAATTCTCATTACTGATTTACCCTTTCAACCGTTTTAGGCATAAATTTTGAAACTTCAAATTTCAAATCTTGTATTATCCCTCCTTTTCATTTTGTATTATCCCTCTTCTTCTAGGACAACGTTTTCAAGATCTTGCATAGGGAGATCGTTTGATCTCAGCAAGGCCACAAAAATCAGGTTCTCTGTTCTTGCAATCAAAGAGTTTCGGGAGTTCGATTTTGATTGAATAATTGCAAGAAGAAGGGATTCGTCCATTCGTGTTGCCAGAGATCTGACTGGAAAAGACGATTGGGTCTCTGCTGCTAGGATCGCAAGACCATGTTGCAGATTGGAAGATTCCAAGGAAGAAGACGAGGCAGAGAACTTGCTGGATTCGTCCGTTGGTTTGTTACTGTCACCGGAAGTCGAGTAGATCTCCGGCCGAGCGCTGTGCAGTTTCCGATATAGAATCCGCAACAGAAGGAACAATAGCAGCAAGGAAGGGCGATTTGGGATCTTGTTTTTTTTCTGCAAGACCCCAAATCGCTAGAGAAACCTCATCTGGACCCCACATTGACACAGACGCAGTCGCTGTTGCCACTGCGCATCGAGGGAGAAGCAGGGTTGCCGCCGCTGCCGCCGTACCATGACCAGAGAGGAAGAAGACCACTACTGGCAACAGTGTCTTCTGGTTCTTGTTGCAGAACCAGAACGGGAGAAGAAGAATAAGGTGGGCCTGGGCTCTGCAGCAGTTCCGGGTTGGTTCCAGGTCAGGTTTGACCTGACCCATTTCATAAGCCGGGTTGTTTTTTCGGCTGGACCCTACCGTGAGATCCGAACGTAATCGAGGGTGCTGCGCCATTGCTAGAGAAAGAAGTTTATCCGAGTTTTTGTGAAGTTTATCTGAGTTTTAACAAATTTATATGAGTTTATGTCAAATTTATCTTAGTTTTACATTTTTTATCAAATTTATTTGAGTTTTGAGCAAATTTTATCTGAGTTCTGAAACAAATTTCTCTGAGTCTTGGACAAATCTATTTGAGTTTTTGACTAATTTATCTGAGTTCTGGAACAAATTTATTTGAGTTATAGACAAATCTATTTGAGTTTTTTGCAAATTTATTTGAGTTTTTGAAAAATATACTTGACTTTCTGATAAATTTATCTCCATTTGGCAAATTTTAACTGAGGAACCAAACTCAGGCTATTCTTTTGAAATTTATTTGTATTTTTTAAAATAAATTTAACTGAGTTTTGGGAAAAATACTTTAGTTTGAAGGGAATGAGGTCTTGGATATTTGATTAATTTTGTAGAAAAAAATAATTTTTTTTGAGAAATTGGTTTTTAATGCTTTATCATCCAGATTTGGGTGCCTTGATTGGATTTAGATCTAAAGTAGAAAAACTAATCAAACAAGCATTTTCAACAAGAAAGTGATTTTGGATTGCTTGATGGATTCCGACACCATAATCAATCTCACCATCAATGATTTTTGTTATCTCATTATCTTTACTTTAGTTGATTTTATGCACTTGTGACATCATCTATCTTAACTTGGAAGTTTTCTTCATGATTCGCTTTCTATGAGTTCAACACATATTTGCCACTATCTATTCATGGACACCCGTATGCTTGTGTATCTTATGAATGATTGAGATCACATCAAGGTCCTTTTTTGTGCACGGACCATTTAAGGGGTCTTTTCCATAAAACCCTCTAAAAAATCATGTGTTTTATCCATTGCGGGCCTAAAAATTAATGTGTTTCATTTATTGTGGAGCCTACATATATGAAATATACACTTGAATAAATTCATGTACTGTAATTTATCCACGTTAGGACCTATACCTACTACATATAAGGCTTGCCACGCAGGGGCGGCCCAACAAATCCGGAGGCCCTAGGCAAGAATATGAAAGTGGGCTCTATTAATAGGCAATAATTATTAAAATATATTCATTTAAAAGATATTTTTCTAGCTTTTTGAGATGCAAAAATGTTGATTAAATTTTTATATTCAAGTTTTGTTAATATATCTTTTTCAATAGATAATATAACTAATCCATTTAATCTTTCTTGTGACATAGTTGATCGGAGATAAGATTTTATTAAGTTAAGTTTCGAAAAACTTCTCTCCGCTGAAGCAACTGTTAATGGTATTGTTAACAATATTCTAAAAGCTATACATGCATTTGGAAAACAGTCTAATCGTTTTATATAAGTTAAGGTTTCAGCTGGAGTATTAATTTCAGATTGTAGAATTTTTCTTAATACAGTCAATTTTTGAAATAAATCTAAACCATCAATATCAGAAAATAAGTCATGCTTAAAAAAAGTTTCAAGGTTAAGACAATAACTTTTCAAACTATCATCATCTAAGGATTTTAATTTTTTAAAACAAAATAGAAAACCAAAAATAATTTCATATATTTTGAATTGTTCAAATCTACTCTTGATCTAAGAAATAGCTAGATCAACTATAAATAAAAAATACTCAATTCTAAAAGACTCTTCAGCTGATAGTGTTACTGCATTCTCAATTGTATCATCAAATTTTTTTTTCCTAATAATTTTGCATTTTTCTCGAAATACTGGTTCTATTTCCATTTCAAGTGCAATCTCTTTTGATGAAATCAAAGCAGAGTAAAATCCATTTTCTCTATATGATTCCAAAAAAGAAATAAGTCCTTTTAATTGATCAATAGCAACATCAATATGCATGTCTTTGGATTGTAAATTTTTACTAACTGTGTTAATAGCAAATAATATATCATACCAAATATTCATACCCAATAAAAATTCAAAGTTTTCAATCTCATATGTAGCTAAGCACGTGGCTTCACTCCTTGTTTTAGGATCTTCACTAATTTTTGCTAATTGAATTAAAGCATCTCGTATTTTCAGAGTCTGATACTTGATTGTTTTAACACTTTCGATACGACTTTCCCATCGCGTTTGAGATAATGATTTAGGAGTTAACATAGATATATTATCTTGTAAAATTTTCCATCGTTTAGTTGAAGAAGAAAATAATGAGTATATATGTTGTAATACTCAAAAAAAAGATATGGCTTTAGGACAAGAGTTAGCTATATCACAAAGTACGAGGTTAAGATTATGACATCCACATGGTGTGTAACACGCTCTTGGATTTATATCTAGTAGTCTTTTTTGTACACCTTGGTGTTTTCCTTTCATATTAAATCCATTATCATACCCTTGTCCTCTTACATCATTTACATCAAGTCCAAGTTTTTTAATTACATTTATAAGTTCTTCAAAAAGGCCTTTCCCAGAGGTATCATCTACTTCCAAAAATTCTAAAAAATATTCTTTTATTTTTATTGGACTTGTTGAAATATCTACACATCGCAGTATAAGAGTCATTTGTTCTTGATGACTTGCATCAGGAGTACAATCAAGTATTACTGAAAAATATTTTGCTTCTTTAATCTTATTAATGATTACACTTTTAATTTCAGAAGCTAACATTTGTATTAATTCATTTTGTATCTTATGCCCGAGATAATGATTATGGATTTCACCATCTTTAATTCGTCGAACATGCTCTTGCATTATTGGATCAAATTCTGCAATCATTTCAATTAAACTTAAAAAGTTTCCATTGTTGTCTTGATATATTTTCTCATTCTTCCCACGAAATGCCAAATTATTTTTAGCAAGAGTTTTTACTACAGCTAAAATTCTTACAATTACTTTTTTCCAATACTCTTTCTCTTTGTTAATTTGTCCTTGAATATTTTCATCAATAGTTTTATTTTTTGACAATCTTATTTCTAAATCAACCCATGAATTCATGTTAGTGATATGCTCATTAGTTGTTTCATGAGTTTTGAGCTTATAACTAAGATTTTTCCAATCTTTAGTTCCTTCATTAACTAATTGACTTGTGCTAGGTTTTGAATTGAATAACTTACAACAAAAGCAATATACTCTATCTAAATCTTTTGAATATATTAACTATTTTCTATCATGCTTTTCTCCGTTTGACAATTTTCAAGTGTAATATGTAATAGAAAAATGTCTATTATTTTCATCATTAGGAAAGTCTAAATCATTTTCCCTAATAGGACCTCTTTCAACTAATAAGTCTCTTAATTTTGTGTCAATATTTTTCCATTGTCCTGGATCATAGATATTTATTGGAACATAATCTAATAGTTCACTAACATGTTCACATTCTTTATCACTTTCTACTTCACTAACAAGTTCACATTCTTTACCAATTTCATTTTCTTTTAAATCTTTTTAGCATTCCGTTGATTTTGCCATATTATCTAATAGTTCAATCGTTGAATCATCATTTGAATCTTTTGTTGTAGTTGGTTTATCACTAATAACAAATTTATAGAGTGCTCCTTTTTGAGATTCAATAAATTCATCTTGTTTTCTCTTCTTTTTATGTTTTTCACATCCAGAATCATATTTTCGAGTAGACATACTAATTATATAATTTGCAGTTATTACAATATTGAAAAATTATAACACAAAATTTATAAAAATTAAATTAAACTAAAATAAAAGTTAAAGAACAACACAACCTGGTATCGTTGGCACTCAACTCCTTATCTTGAATCACTACCTTCTTCGGTACTGTTGGCAGCAAAGTCTTTTTGTAGCAACAACCTTTGAGCAAAAGGCAGAATTTTAGTTTTGTAGCAACAGCCTTCCAACAAAAGGCAGCCTTTCAACAAAAGGTGTTCTTTGTTCAGATTCAAACTTCAGAGAGAGAGAGAGAGAGAGAGAGAGAGAGAGAGAGAGAGAGGTGTTCTTTGTTCAGATTTCAAACTTCAGAGAGAGAGAGACTGAGAGAGAGAGAGAGAGAGAGAGAGAGAGAGAGAGAGAGAGAGAGTGGCGTTAAATCTTGAACCAAAAAAAAATTCTGCTGTTAAGATTTAACGGTCTACTACAAGGATAATGCTCTCACTCTTCTTGTTATTAGTCCCTATTTTAATGCTCTCCTATTTTAATGCTCTCACTCTTCTTGTTATCAGTCCCTATTTTAATGCTCTCACTCTTCTTGTTATTAGTCCCTCCTTGAAAATTGAAACACACGCATCCATCAGCAGTCTCTCTTGGTTTGTCACATGTCTACATCTGTAGAAGTCTAACAGGACTGCAGGAGACAGAGAGAGTGAGACATTATCCTTGTTGTAGAAGTCTAACAGTCTACTACAGCTGTGAGCAATTTTCTAGGTAAGTTTGGGCCTTCAATAAAATGGACCTATCAATAAAATTTGGGCCCTCTCAAGTCTCAAACCAGCCTATCCAAAATATATATGCTCATAACTAAAATTCTTGACAGGGGGCCCCAAAAATTTGCAAAAATTGGGGGCCCTAGGCAACCAACTAAGTGGCCTAGGCCTAGGGCCGGCCCTGCATTGCCACGTACGCCATATAAGATCCAATTTTAAATTTCATATAGATAAATTAGAGAAACTGCAATACACGAAGAAAGCAATCCTGTCTAGAATATATTTGGCCTAACTCCCAATTCAAATCATGCCCCAATTATATCATATACTACAAAAGAGATGTTATTTTTTTTTTTTTAGATAAAAAGAGCCGGTTGTTTGGCTCGTCTTTTTTATTAGCCCTTATATATATATATTTTTTTTTTTTTTTACTCAGTAATATTAAAAGAAGACATTAAGTTTACATATATTTTTTATTTTTATTTTTGACTCGGGCTAAGCGTGGGCCTTTATTACCAATACATCTTAAAATCACTTCAAGATATTTGCTTTTAAGTTGCCAAACACTCTAAGATGCTTAAAACTCTATTCTAATTAGTTTTAAGTTAAAATAGAGGTAAGAAATAGACTTACCAAACGGCACATCATTTGAGATGGTTTAGAGTTTAGACATTAAACTCATGTCGATAGGATCGTTGAGGAAAAGTTTTCCTATGCAGATTGATGGCCCATCACGTGGAAGAAGTATGCCGAAGATGATGTGGATGAAAGTAGAGATACTAGATCTGAAGAAGTGTAGACAAGATTAATGCAGTTGACTGCAACATAGTTGGGACAATGCTTTATTGTTCTTGATGATGCTGATGGTGATGACGACAATGACGACTTAGTGTACAAGATCAATGCTTAATTACTAGCCTATATAAACACCCAATTTATGTGATTAAGATTTGCCAATTGTTTCCTCATACCATGACTCATTGTGGGGTCTTGGTAATTCATTGGGTTAATGGGCTCATAATCATTCATCCAAATCACTAATCTGATGAACCCCAGTAAAGAACACTCATCTTAGAGAAGAAAATCTACCGAGAGTGAAACTAAAGTTGTTATAAATCTATGTTTGGTAATTTTAAATTCCTGAGGATTTGGACGAATGGAGATCTTCATTTGTTTGGATTTTCATATTCAATCACCTCCTGTAAGATTTGAAAATCCTCACTTAAGTGGATTTGCACACCGAACTTTATTTTTCTCCGCTATATGCATCGATACACACCAATATAAATATGAAATCATCAACTATATAAATCCTCAGTGAAGAATCATTTTTCTAGTAGTAGTGAAGAATCATCAGATCTATGAATTCCTCGCCTGTTACCAAATATGCTCCAAGACAATTTAATATTTAATAAAATATCTTCATAGTAATACGTATAGATTGTTGTGTTTGCCTTTAGAAATGAGAATTATTTCCAGGTGATCATGTTTTTTACAAATGAACTTTTTCTAGTGAAAACTGATATGGGGAAGATTTAGATCTAAACTACTCCAATTTTAGGAAAAATGATTAAAATTTGATTTTCCTCTCTTTAGGCCTTGGGCTCCGCCGGCTTTGGCCCGCTCTAGGTGCAATCCACATATATTGAGGGTAGGATAAGGATAGCCCTGGGGCTGGCCCAGTCCTTTAACAGCCCCACACAAAAGGCATTTTCTGAAGTTACACAAACCTTTAAACTTAAATACCATCCCACACATCTTCCCCGGCTCCTCTCTTTGCGAAATATTTAGATATGGGGAAGATTTAGATCTAAACTACTCCAATTTTAGGAAAAATGATTAAAATTTGATTTTCCTCTCTTTAGGCCTTGGGCTCCGCCGGCTTTGGCCCGCTCTAGGTGCAATTCACATATATTGAGGGTAGGATAAGGATAGCCCTGGGGCTGGCCCAGTCCTTTAACAGCCCCACACTAAAGGCATTTCCTGAAGTTACACAAACCTTTAAACTTAAATACCATCCCACACATCTTCTCCGGCTCCTCTCTTTGCGAAATATTCTATGTATCTCTTATCCAACCATGGCTAATTCTCTCCTCTGATGTGAGCCGAGCCTTGGAGTCGGAAGTGTATATATTAAAACAAATATGAACCAAAGTAGAGGAACTTTATACAAATATTAAAGAACGAGGCTCTCCTAAGCTCAAGCTTAGGGATAAAATCTTGTAAGCTCATGCTTATGGGGCCCACCTTTGGTCCATCCAAATGGACCAAACACACGACCTCTTTAAATTGCACATATCCACAAACTTTCGATTAGATCTGAATTTAGTGGACCATTGGATTGACTATGTATCGATCTGAATAGACTATTGACCATTAAACGTTTGGGCCCATATGAAGATGATAGAATTCACGGTTGGGGCTGATTTTTTACGAAGAGGAAGATTTTAAGGAGTCCTTGAAATCCCCCCCACCCCATCCCCATGTAGCTCTCCAGGTGGGTCTCACTACACACTTGATCTTACTTTATTCTAAACTTGAACTTAGGAGAGCTGGCTCCAATATTAAAATCTCATGAATGGTACTCATATAATTTGAAACGAGAATCCTATGGTTCCTACAAAAAGTCCTAAACCCGTGGCATGATTTTACTGTTCATTAGTCTACCCATCGACCAGAAAACATCATAAACTTATTATTTACCCATACCACCGCGCCTAATTTTATCCTCATGGAACACACACTCAGCAGATTTTACAGATGGCCCTCCAAGATTTTTCTTTTTACATAATGGCCCCTCCAAGAAAATTTTCATGGGTCCACCCCAGCCATTGAACTGAATCTCAAAGAGAATATATGATTAGAAAACTATTAAGCTTTAAGACCAATAAATCAAGGGGTAAGATAATCCAATGTGCTTTTTTTTTTTTCCTTGTTTTTACCCTTAAGAGGGAAGAGACCTTTCCAGTTTCCATCTATTCTAAAGTCCCCAAATGGTATGTATGCATCCCAGTGGGCCACATGAACACGTAGGTGAAAAATCTTTCCGAAATAACTAATCGATGCTGATAACACAAAAGGCCATCAGAAAGAAAATAAAGAAAAAAATTGCAGGAACCATAGATCAGCCACCTTAGAAAATGGACTCGAACAACTGACTCGATTTCATTGAAAGTAACCATTACATACCCACATTAGATAGAAAAAGATGGTACACACGGAGATCATCTGAAAATGACCCACATAAACAGCACTGGAGAGAGAGAGAGAGAGAGCTCACTCGGTCGCCACCCCTGAGTTAACAGGCAGACTCGTGCCATTGCTAACGGCCGGTCCAGCAACCACTACACTGCCACCACTCATCGGATCCACAGTTGAATTATTCGCATCTAACCTGCTTATGACCACACCCTTCCCTCGTATGTTAGTGTTGGTGGCCCACTTAGCAGGACCATAGATCACAACATTCCTGTCCTTCTGCAATATCAGCACATAGTTAGCAATCGCACCCCCAGTGTTGCTAGCCCAAATGGGCGTCCCACCAGGCCTATAAACCACCAGGTTCCCATCCTCCTGCATCGGACAGTAGCAGTTGCGAGAGACTCCACCCGTGTTGGAGGCCCAAATGGGGTTGCCGTTGTCGTAGAGGACCAGGTTACAGTCAGCTTGGCATATGAAGCTGTAGCCTTCGTAGGTTAGGGAGTTGCCTGCATAGAGAGTTTCTCCACCATAGAGTATATTATCAGCTCCATTGGCTGTTGGGTTGAGAATGATGAGGAGAATTAGGAAAGAGGAGATGTGGATGGGTTTGATGGTTGCCATGTTGTGGGGTTGGTTTGTGCGTTGGCTGTGTGTGGTGTGATTGGTGGAGGGTCGGTATTTATAGAGAGAGATGGAAATAATTTAACGGTGGGTGTGGTATGAGGTGGAGCTCTTTGTGAGAAATAGATAATGAGAGTAACGTTTGTGTGTGGTAATGACAGTGTGGGTTAGTCAATTAGCAAACCATTATTTGGACCCTATTCATAATTGGTTATGGGCATAGCACGTTGGCTGCAGTTAAGGTTAAGCCCATTAATGGTAGAAGAAAATTTTCTGTAGAGAAGCCCTATTCATAATTGTGTATGGACTTACTTAAACATGCCCAAGGATTGCTTAGGTTAAATCTTAGAGTGAGTTCAGTTGCATCTCATGTAAACTTCTAGCTACACTCTTGTAGAAATAGTCAAATTTTACTTCATATCATATCATTCACACTGACCCATGTCAAGTGCACAGATTGGAACCATGTAAAAGTTCAGGTGTAGACATGGCTCTAGATTTCACCTTGGCGCTGATTTTTCATATTATAAAGGTAAGGAATAAGAGATTTCTTGGAAATAACCTAAACAATTACCATATTATACTTATTAGTTAAATACTTTGCTCAATTATTAAAATGCATCTCAAAATCTCCTTCTCCTTATTATTTTTTATTTTTCAAATTATCAGGTTGGTGTTTGGACTAATCCAACACATCAAATAACATGTACAAGATCAACTTGAATAAAAGTCATTTAATAATGGCGGTTGAATATTTTACTGGAATCGACCCAAATTGAGTTGACTTGTTCGAGTTAACTCAGTGCCAATGAAATTTCAAACCACGATAAAATTAACCACGGGCATTCATCAAGCAAACTGTGGTTCTCAAAACCTGGTCCTAGCATTATAATAGAATATTCTCTAGTACAGCACAGACAAATTGACACAATGGTTTTGATTAGTTCTTATATTTGTGAAATGTTAAAAATGTCAATGTGATTGGTCATTCTCAATGCATTTTAGGGGAAAAAAAACATTCTAAACCACTATAACAGGCTGAAAACAGTCTTTATTACAAACCATTATGACCTAAAATCATAATATTCCCTCCATAAAACTTACTAATGGCCGGAGAAACCCTCACTTGATGGCCGTTAATTTTACATGGTCCCATATTTATCGGTCGGGGGGGGGGGGGGGGGGCTTTGCTGGTGGATTCGTATCGATATTTGCATCTGGGTATGCTGGTGGATTCGTATCGAATATTTGCATCTGCGCGTGTGTGTGTGTTTGGGGGGGGCTATGCTGGTGGATTCGTATTGAATATTTGCATCTGCCCAATAACAATTGCGACCTACATTTCAGACCCAAGCTTCCTAGTGAAGACTCACTTTAGGCTATCAATTAGAGGGCCATATCTTGCGGGCATTGAACGTCTTACCATGTCTGAAGATTCATGCCTTTTTTCTACTAAATGTCTTGCCATTTACTAATTGGATGCAAAGGCTGCACCTTGACATGGTGTTAATCACTCGTTATGGTGCTAAACTGGATGGTAGGAATATATTATTGGAGGTTCCAGACCAGTTGGGATCATCTCTTTGTAGAACCCATGAAGGAGTCTCAATAATGAGTTACACCACTTGCAATAGGTGTGAGAGAGGATTTGGACTATACCTGCTCCCATTAATAGGTTGGGGAAAGGTAGAAACTTGCAACCTTGGATGGAAGTGGAGCAACCAAAATTATAACACTTGCATATCATAGTTTTAATAGGAAAAGAAAAATAATAATTTTTTCACTATTTATGTGATTTATTAAATGGATTTTGAGAAAAATAACTATTTCTTTAAAGAAAATCATTAAATTCTGAGAGTGAACAGTAAATTTCCCTGTTGGATAATCAGAAAGAAACAAAGAAGTTAAAGACCAACAGTAAAACAGTAGAGTAAACCATGGTTAAAATCTCGGTCTCGGTCGCGGTATCGGCCAGGCCGAAAAACCAATATGATATCGGTATCGATCGCAGATATCAGTCCGTCACGGTTGTCGGGGTGTGAATTTTTTTTTAATAAAAAAAATTTGCAAAAATATCCAAAAAATCCAGAATATTAGAAAATGCTGGAAAACAATATTTTTTTCCATTAGTTACAACAATAAATCAAAATCTCGGTCACCTTAAGTTATAAATCCTGTCTGTATCGCAGTTCGTTGTCTTCTCGGTATTTCATATAATGCAGTCATTATTGATGCTCAGATTAATTTATTAGTGTAAAATGTAAGAAAATAAATATAGCATATCAATTATTATTTAATACTAACTCAATCATCAAATAAGTTGTGAAATTCAAGACCCTGAGGATGACATATTAAAATCAGAAACTTGATAGTGAGATCGATAAATCATAAAGTACTTAGGCATAAAAAAATTCATGGTTTACCTGAAATTAGAGGGGACTAAATATATAGATATAGCATAAAAGTATGTAGATTAATCATTTACACACCATACAATGATCTTGAATCATTAAAAGAACATATTTATGATGAAATCTCCTAAAAATGATATATTATAATTCAAATATTTAAAAATCCGAAAATAAAAAAAATTAAAAAAAAAAAGTTCAAAATCATGTGTATGAGTAGATCTAACATGAAAGTATGTAGATTTAACTTCTAAATGAAGAATATAACACAAGTGACAAACCCAATGATTTCTATGCTTCATCTAAAAAAAAAAACACATAATAAAATGCATTAAGTTGATTTTCTCTTACCTTAGATGATATTTTCTTCAAAAAAATAGATGTGGAATTTGAAAATGTGCAAGAGGTAGTATGGCTGCTGCTATGGGTAGTAAGGAGATGAGAAGAGTGGAGAAGAAGATGAAGATGGGGAAAAAGTTGCAAAAATTAGGGTTTTTACCTTTTTTTTATAAAATATCGGCTGATATCTCGGTTAGAGTGAAATGAAGTCCATCTCGGCCCGAGATATGCCGAGATTTTGGGGATTTTTTACCGAGACCGATATCTCAACGAGATAGCGGCTCGGTATCAGCCGAGATTTTGATCCATGGAGTAAACATAACAATGGCCCCCACAAAGCCGGCAAGTGGAGATCTATTAAAGCGTCTAGGTCTCCTAAAAGGATGTAGCATATGCTTGGAGCTGTATTGTAGGACACATATAGAGATAAGCTAAGTCATTCAAAAATAAATCAGATCACATCATATCTAAAACATATCCTTAACCTTGTGTTAATTGCAAGCGTATGGTGGGGGTGTGGTAAGGACACCGGGGGGGGGAGGGAATGGAGGAAAAATTTAAGGGGGAAGAAATGGAAGGGACGAAGGAGGAAGAGGGAAAATTATAGTTCTATTTCCTACCTCTTATTGTTAAAGTTTCGAGGAGGAATGAAGCAGTGAAGATTTCTAATCTCGCCTCCCTCTTAGAAATTACCCCTCTTATCCTCCTAGTTTTGAAGAATTAAATGTGGGGGTAAACTTTTTGAAATTCTTACTCCAGCCTCCTCATTACTTCCCTTCCCTCACTTTTCCTCCCCCCTTTATCCTAGTGCTTCTTTTGGACAAACTTTTTGGACAGAATTTTGGACAAACCCTATGGTATGCCCCCTATGATATTCAAGGCATACCATAAGATTTGTCCAAATTTCTATCCAAAAAATTTGTCCAAATAGACTTTTTGCCTTTCCAAAACCCTTCCTTTTCACTTTCCTTTCATTTTTCCTTTCATTTTTTCCTCTTATTTTCCTTCCCCCTCACTTTACCCCCTTCCCAAATATAGTGTAAATTTCACTATAAAATAGGCCTCACTGCAAGATTGAAGATAAGATTGAAAATGCGATCCGACCTTGACATGGCATATCTGCCGACGTGGCTTAATCATTTTCTATCAGTTATCTTTTGAACGTTGGGACCCACTCCTCCATAGAGAAACAATAAAAACAGCAACGTATGCATGAATGAGCGCAATCAATTATGCGGCGACAAAAAAAGTTTAGAAGCCTCCTTTCTTGGCCTTCTCATATTCACCACACAAACTCCTTGTCGTCAAAGCAGAAGGAAAAAAAAAAAAAAATCCTCATCAGATTTCTTTTCTGTACTATCACTGTTCCAACGTTATGCACGTGGGCGTGCCTCCGGTGTGCGTCTCGCACCATCCAACACTTTGTACCGCAAAGTTCGAGCTGCACCATCTTCAATAGAATTCCACTTCATATATAAAAAAAACAAAAAGTCTGATCAATCTCACTTAATCGATTTGCTCAATGTACTAAACAAAACCCATCTGCACAATCTCCCAAAAGAATCCATCAACTTCATAACATCCAGACATTCCAATTTCCATCTTCATAAGCTCAATCACCAGAATGGCCAAAACAAACTTGTTTTGATAAATCATCTCCTCAATCTCAAAAAAACTCAATCACCAGAATGGCCGGTCATCTCCTTTTAAACAATAAAACTTGATAGTACATTTTAATAAATGGACATGTAAGATTTTCTTTGTTAAAAAAAAATTGTGTGTCCCCTGCTCTTTTCAACAGTGAAAGGAATCAAAAGCTTTTTCCATTATCGGCACGTGATTGCAGTGATGACAGTATAAGCAGCAGAAAGGATAAGAGGCCCAGTAAGACAGAAATCACATGTGCTCTTACCCCCTGTTTGGGAAGAGGGAGGAATGGGGGAGCAGGGAAAAAAAAGGAGGGAAAGTGAGGGGAAGAATTTTCCTAATATAAATTTTGCGTATTAGGGTGCTTTTTTACCGCTCTGTTTGGAAGGGGGGGAGAATGGGAGGAGAGAAAAATGGAAAATGGGGAGGTTTTGGAGGGGAGGGGGAGAGGGAAAAAGGGAGGGGGGGAGGGGGAGGGGGGGGGGGGAGTGTACTAAAAAAAATTTCCCCTCCAAAATTGGGGGGAAAATGGGGGGAGAGGAGGGGAAAATAAAAGAAAAGACTAAATTGCCCTTTATTTGTAAAAAAAAGTTTTAAAGATTTTATAAAAGTAAGGGCAAAACGGTAATTTTCTCTCTATCTCACAAACAAACAAAACCCTACTTTTTCACTTTTCTTCCCCCTACTTTTTCACTTTCCAAACAAGAGGAGGTAAAATTAATTTTCCCTCCCCTCCCTTCCCCTTCATTTTCCTTCCCTCTCAATTTTTCCCTCCCCTCCCTCCCCTCTCCCAAACGGACCCTTAATCTCTTATCCAGTCGGTGTGGAAAAGACGTTTATCTTTGTTGTCGCAGACTTTAAGATCATGTCCCCTTGCGACTGTACACTAGTAATTACATCTTTCCAAAAGTTCGGCAGGGGGCTGTTGTGGCTTTTAGATAGTATGATATTTGTTGAAAACACATGAATGAAGTTGGTTAATGACACCCTGTAGATTAAATAAAAGCCAAGTTTGTTTGTTGGTAAGGTGGAGTATAATAAAATAAAATTGAGCATGGAATTAAGAAAATGAAATAGTGATGGGGGTTGGTTGTAAAAGCATCTTTTTTGTCATTTGATGGCATTTGCAGATCGTATGAATATATATGAATCAAGTATTTGAGTTTTTGATATTATTCTTTGGTCTCAATACTGATTAATGGGCTAACCAGTAACACTCTAGCAAAGTAACCTACAAAAGGGAGTCCCCATAGTCAGAAGTATCAAAGGAACAACCATAGGATGAGCACTTCATGACATTGTAAGAGGTGTTGTCCAAATGAATTGGTTGGTATTAGAAAAACATTAACCATCACACATATATATATATATATATATATATGTAAGATCTTCTTATATGACAAAATCTGTTAAGATTTAATATATGAAAAAAAAAATATTTGTGGGTTTTAATACGTCAAAAAAATTGTAAATTAAAATTTTAAGACCTAAGAACGTTGTAGAAAATAGAAAGCGATTTGACATCATGATCCATACCGTGCAAGAATTGCACTAGCGCGAGAGTGAAAATCTTTATATAAAGAGTTTTTTGTGTATACCCCCTAGGGTTTATAGAATTTGTAAACAAGCCTCTGTGGTTTCAGTATTTGCATATACCCCCATGTCATTTCATTTTAATACCTTTTGAATAGGCAGGGGGTATATACAACTATTGAAACCACATGGGCTTATTTATAGATCCAATAAACCTTAGGAGGGTATATCCAAAAACCTCTTATATAAAAGTGGACCCATTTTCACTCCTTTTATGCATCTAAGAAGTAAGTGCAATAAACATGTACATGCATAACTGCTATATATGTAAATGGGTGCAAATAAACAACCCTGGAGAAATTTTATTACATGACTCGTAATTTATGGGGAAGGAAAGAGAGGGGGGGGGGGGGATTTAAGGGAAGGAAAATGAAGGGGAATGGAGGAGAGGGAAAATTAATATTTCCTCCTCTTGTTTGTTAAAGTTTGAGGGGGAAGGAAAATTTCCTCTTACCTCCCTCTTTCTCCCTGATTTCGAAGGGAAAATTTAGGGGTAAAATTATCAAAATTTTACCCCCAAATTTTCCTCCCCCACTTTTCCTCCCCCCTTTCCAAATGCCCTTCCTTTCCACTTTCTTTTCATTTTTCCCTCTTATTTTCCTTCCCCCTCATTTTAACCCCTTCCCAAATATAGTATAAATTTCACTATAAAATAGGCCAAGTAGTGCTACTTGGACAAACTTTTTGGACAAATTCTATGGTATGTCTTGAATATCATAGGTGATATTCAAGTCATACAATAGGATTTGTCCAAAATTCTGTCCAAAAATTTTGTCAAAATAGACTTTTTGAAATATACCTCACTGTAAGATTGAAGATAAGATTGAAAATGCGATCCGACCTTCACATGGCATATCTGCCGACGTGGCTTAATGTGGCTTAATCATTTCCTATCCGTTATCTTTTGAACGTTGGGACCCACTCCTCCATAGAGAAACAATAAAAACAGCCACGTATACATGAATGAGCGCAATCAATTATGCGGCGACAAAAACAAGTTTAGAAGCCTCCTTTCTTGGCCTTCTCATATTCACGACACAAACTCCTTGCCGTCAAAGCAGAAGAAGAAAAAAAAAAAATCTAAGCAGATTTCTTTTCTGTACTATCACTGTTCCAACGTTATGCACGTGGGCGTGCCTCCGGTGTGCGTCTCCCACCATCCAACACTTTGTACCGCAAGGCAAAGTTTGAGCTGCACGATCTCCAAAAGAATTCCACTTCATATATTTAAAAACACAAAAAGTCTCATCAATCTCACTTAATCGATTTGCTCAATGTACTAAACAAAACCCATCTGCACAATCTCCCAAAAGAATCCATCAACTTCATGACATCCAGACATTCCATCTTCATAAACTCAATCACCACAATGGCCAAAACAAACTTGTTTTGATAAATCATCTCCTCAATCTCGAAAAATTTCCACCTTCACAAACCCATTACAAAACAGAGCCCATTATTCGATGTAAAAGCGTGGATTAACGATTTCTACGACTGAGATTACGATTAATAAGCCTGTCATCTCCTTTTAAACAATAAAACTTGATAGTACATTTTAATAAAGGGTCATGTAAGATTTTCTATGTTAAAAAAAATAAATGTGTGTCCCCATCTCTTTTCAACAGTGAAAGGAATTAAAAGCTTTGTTCCATTGTCGGCACGTGATTGCAGTGATGACAGTATAAGCAGGAGAATGGATAACAGGGCCCTGTAAGACAGAAATCACATGTTGCTTTGAAATGGCTTGTATTTCTGTTCTAGTACTAGTATGTTTGGGAGACAGATGCTATTCATACATAAATAAATGGACCCATTCTTTTTATTGAGCACAACCACCTACCCTTTTGATGTGTAAATTTTTTTTCCTTAAATGTGGGTGTATACAGGGAAAGTAAAGGTGGATATAGAATTTTCCTAAATAAATAATGAGCGAGTGATCGCGTGCGTTTTTCCTTCCTCCCTATTACCTTGCTCCTTTTTACCCTCTGTTTGGGAAGGGGGGGAGATGGGGGGGAGAGAAAAAAGGAGGGAAAAATGGGGGAAAAATTATTTTTGGAGGGTGTTTGGGAAAGGAGGGGAGGGAAAATGGTTGGGGGGGGGGGGGGGGGGGGGAGTGTACAAAAATTTTCCCCCAAAAATGGGGGGAAAAATGGGGAGAGGAGGGGGCAAAGTGGTAAAATTACCGCATTGCCCTTTATATATAAAAGAGAATTTTAAAGTTTTTATAAAAGTAAGGGCAAAAGGGTAATTTTTTCTTTATCTTACTTACAAACAAAACCCTACTTTTTCACTTTTCTTCCCCCTACTTTTTGACTTCCCAAACAAGAGGAGGTAAAATTAATTTTCCCTCCCCTCCCCTTCATTTTCCTTCCCCTCAAATTTTCCATCCCCTCCCCTTCATTTTTCCCAAACGGAGGGTTAGGAGTTCTTTCCCATTTACCAAGCATTATTATCACGTGCCTGCACTGCAACCAGCAGAGTGGCAGTCACATAAAGATATCAGTTTTCTCTAAGCTCTTATCCAGTCGGTGTGGAAAAGACGTTTATCTTTGTTTTTGCAGACTTTAAGATCATGTCCCCATGCGACGGACACTAGTAATTACATCTTTCCAAAAGTTATCCAGGGGTTGTTTTGGCTTTTAGATAGTATGATATTTGTTGAAAACACATGAATGAAGTTGGTTAATGACAACCCTGTAGATTAAATAAAAGCCAAGTTTGTTTGTTGGTAAGTTAGGAGTATAATAAAATAAAATTAAGCATCAAATTAAAAAAAATGAAAAAGTTCTGGGGGTTGGTTGTAAAAGCATCTTTTTTGTCATTTGATGGCATTTGCGGATCGTATGAATATATATTAATCAAGTATTTGAGTTTTTGATATTTTTCTTTGGACTCAATACTGATTAATGGGCTAACCAGTAACACTCTAGCAAAGTAACCTTCAAAAGAGACTCTCCATGGTCAGAAGTATCAAAGGAACAACCATAGGATGGGCACTTCATGACATTGTAAGAGGTGTTGCCCAAATGAATTGGTTGGTATTAGAAAAACATTGACCATCACACACACACACACACACACATATATATATATATGTAAGATCTTCTTATATGACAAAATCTGTTAAGATTTAATATATGAAAAAAAATATTTGTGGGTTTTAATACGTCAAAAAAATTGCAAATTAAAATTTTAGGACCTTAGAACGTTGCAGAAAATAAAAAGCGATTTGACATTATGATTTATACCATGCAAAAATTGCACCAGCGCGAGAGTGAAAATCTTTATATAAAGAGTTTTTTGTGTATACCCCCTAGGTTTTATAGAATTTGTAAATAAGCCCCAGTGGTTTCAATATTTGCATATACCCCCCTGCCATTTCATTTTAATACCTTCTGAATAGGCAGGGGGGTATATACAAATATTGAAACCACATGGACTTCTTTATAGATCCAATAAACCTTAGGAGGGTATATCCAAAAACCTCTTATATAAAAGTGGACCCATTTTCACTCCTTTTATGCATCTAAGAAGTAAGTGCAATAAACATGTACATGCATAAATGCTATATATGTAAATGGGTGCAAATAAACAACCCTGGGGAAATCTTATTACATGACTCATAATTTCCAAACAAATATGCCAAATAGCAAATGATCATATTATTGTAGGTAAAGAGATTGTTCACATGATGTCTTAACACTTATGTAAAGGAAAAATATGTGCTCTGAGATTGGATATTAGAAAGCCATATCTTATGACACAATTAGGGTTGCAAACGGAACAATTTTGGGTCGGAACCATACTAGACCCGGACACAGACCCATTTCCAAATAACGATTCTACTTTTTGGATCCGATTTTGACTCGGAACTTGTTTTGTTGGTTCCGGACCTGGTTCCGATAAAAATAACCGAATCCAGTTCCGGAATCGGATCCACTTAGAGAACCGGTTCTAGTTAAGAAATTGGTTTCTAACTTCAATTCAATGTTTTCATTTTTTCTTAAAATAAGTATATCATTCAACTTATAATAATGCATTAAGTCTACTACCTCCAGCATTATAAATAAAAATGTCCAAAAAAGAGTTTATTTTGAGGTACAGTTTGCAATATTAAAGACTCATATGCGGAGTCCCGGGTCCATGGGTCGGAGCCTATATGGACTTGAAACCAGACCCGTTTATCAATCGGAATCTAAGTTAGGTTTCGGACCTGGACCCGTTTATGAGTCGGAACCTAAGATAAGTTCCAAACCAGGTTTTTTTCGAGTAAGAACTTTTTTGTCATCGGAGGATACCCGTTTGATACCCTAGACAAATGTATTGGGAGATTCAAATTCTTATTTAGCCTAATTGGGATTTACTAGCTCATTCATTGAGATGCCTTTGGCTAATGTCTTGTTTGGAAGAGCACGAATTTAAAAGAAGACTTGTGTGTTTTTCAATTCTTGAAATGATAAAGGAAAATATTTTTTCTTTCAAAAAGTTTAATTATTTCCTTCTAATCCTTCCAAAAAAAAAAAAAAAAAAATTGGCTCCTTACGCCGGTGGTAAGGAGCGCCAATTCTTACCTGGTTGCCCGAGGTTCCCCGAGTACGTCACCTCTTTCCGCTTGTGTAGACTTCTTTCCTACTTGTGTGAGCTTTCATCCCGTTTGTGTGGGCATCTACCACTTAAGTGGGCTTCCTTCCCATATGTATGCGGGCTCTGTCTTGAGTCCCGTCCAAGGTGGCTAGGTACCAAAAGGAGTCCTAACTTCCTTGGCTGGGTACCAAAAAAAAATACCCTACACCCAAAAAATGTTTCTTCAATACAAAAATATTTCAAAGACAATATTTCAAATGTGTCTTTACCTCACCTCTCGTACTCACCCTCCCTATGAAGGGAAGTCTACTTATTTGGATAAAGGTAATAATAATGGAGATGATGGTGACAACAATGATTATAATCTTGTTGGTGGTCGAGGTAATGGTGATGGTTATGCCATTAATGATTCTGAAGCTAGGTAGTGATGTCGATGATGGTTATGGTGATAGAATGGTGATGAGTGGCGATGATGATGATGGTAGTGGCTTTGGTGGTGGTAATGGTGATGGATGGTGCTAATCACCACCAAATGGTAATGGTGATAACGATAATATCCAGTTCGTGATGGTGGTGGAGATGATAAGAGAGCATAAAGGGTCATGTATACTACTACACCCTGACCCAATTTAATCATGTTTGTTCGCAATTAATTATATTTTATATAAATTAAATGTGCTTAGATACTAATTAAGTTATTTTAGGGTAAATTTAATCTTATTCTAGCTTTTAGTTAGACCTTGAGTCTCGGGTAGGTAGTTTGATCAAGGATTAACTCTTATAGGTAGAGCCGCAGACTTTTTTATAAATCTAGATTTCGTTATTTTGCATCATATGCTCATCATCTTGGCATTATCACGTGTATCTCATCGGACACGTTATCTTTTATATTGGACATTTTCTCATTAGACCTCAAACTTTCCATTAATTTAGGCTTTCAATTGACTCAAAGTGTAAATATGGATTAGAAACTGGATTTTCTTATGAAAATTGGAAAATTAGTTACTTAAAGCAGCCCCAATTTCATTTCATTCGATTGTTTCAGCAATACACGAGGAGAACAATCATCTT
Source organism: Camphora micrantha (assembly GCA_003546025.1). Taxonomy (NCBI): domain Eukaryota; kingdom Viridiplantae; phylum Streptophyta; class Magnoliopsida; order Laurales; family Lauraceae; genus Camphora; species Camphora micrantha. Next base: position 5,512,863 of record QPKB01000007.1, read on the forward strand.
CATCCTTCTCATTCCCTTCTTCCTTCTCAATTTTCTGTGAATTGAGAGCTTGCATGTGAGTTTAGACATTAGATTATGCTTCTCCATCATCCTCTCTACATACTTAGGGTATTTTCTTGACAAGTTCTTCCTTACCATTCAACCATTTGCTACAATAGGTGGAAACCACTTCTTTTTCTGGATTTTGGTTTACTAGGGAGTCAAAGAGACTCATTTCAGTTACATGCATGGCATCTTACCTTATTCTTTACATGAATTTCTATAATAGGGTTTGTAATTTTTGGGGGGTTTTGCTTGGTTGGGTTCAATTGTGAAAAGAGAGTTGGAAAGCTTGGATTTAAGGCGAGTATAAGCAATTTTTGTCAATGCATGTCGTTTTATGTTGATTCTAGAATGAAGAATTCAATCCTATGTTATTCGTAGCCTCCTCCATGGAGTGTATTTGCAAATGGATTCTTTTAAGTATGTTTCTTTGAAGTAAAAATGGTTGGATGGGTTACATATATGTAAATGGGAGCAAAAGTGGTTTAGATATGTAGGTTTTAGAAATGGAGAAGTTATGGAATGAGATGAAAGTGTCTGAACTTCAAAAAGTTTAAAAATGGCTCATTCTAGAATTCTGATCGCAGATTAGGCGGTGACCAGGCGGCTAGCCGCCCATAAGTGTAGGTTGTATATGCAGCGGAAGGGCGAATCTATATGACCTGGCTGCTATAAACGTGATAAGGACAACGTCGGCTTGAATCAGGCACTAGTGTAGAGATCTGTGACTGTCTATAAGAGATCAGTCACGTATGATTCACTCTGCAAGATCCAATGGCAAGGATGGACATCCTGGATGTAAAAGATGACAATGAAGAATTATAGATCTAGTGGAAGGAAGATGAATTGTTAAAAGTGGTGCCAACTGATATCTCTCATGTTTATATATAGCCCTTTGGCTAATGGGTGATAAGATCTCTATTCAAATTCGAATTGAGAGATGATTAGATAAAGTATTAGATTAATCTTTCCTAATTTGAATTTGAATGTAGATATGATACAAAGATGGAGAGTTGGATAAAATTGAGGCTTTCCTTATCCATATCTCCATGAGACTCCTTGTGAGGGGTGTTTCTTTGTGAGTGAGTTCCACCCATATGTAAACACAAGTGGGTCCCATCACAAATACCAATAAGAAGGCGGTCAAAATTCTAGAATGTGTAAAATTTGACAAACGAACCGTGGTCACTTGTCAGCTAGTTGACCAACAACCGCCAGGTGACCGACTGCCTAGAAATCCCTAAATTATAGGAAATTTTTAGAAAACCTTATAGGGCTTACCAAATGGTACCTTTCAGTCATATTAACCATTGGAAACCTTTTTTAAATGGAAGACCCATTTGAGGCGAGGATCTTCACATGTTTAATTCATTCTTTTCATTTCTACACCATGATTATTAAGTTATGGTAATTCAATGTATATTAATATATAATATGCACCAAATAATGAATAACAGTACATTGATTACTATAATTTTATAATGCATTAGAAAGTGAAGAAAGACGAATGCTCAGATTAGTTTGGCTAGTAAAAGTCATTGACTTCCTGAATCTCAATGCATGAACATCTTGTTTTAACATATTCATGATTTCATACACTAAATTAGTGTTCATATACATAGACTATATTTCTCTTGTATTCCTAATTTAACTGTCATACTATTGTTATTATACGTTATTCCTACTGTTAATTTGAGAAGTCTTGAGTAGATTAGTGAATGTACATGAATGAATTGAATTGTATCGTATGAAATGATTAGTATGGTCTACTAAGTTCAGTTTGATAATTGATTCGAATAAGTTTGTACTACTTAGCTTCGATCGGATGATACCCGACGGGGTTGACAATTGGTTTAGATTTGTGAACGTCGCTGTGGAGTAGATAGTTTGGAGCATCGGAACTCTACAACCGAATAGCTAGTTGAACCTTTGGTTGGATTACTGGTGACATCCTAAAACATGTGTCCTTTTTTAGGGGATTTAGTTAATGTAGTTACCAACTAGATTGTATAGATTTTCAATTATTATTGATTCTTTAAGCATGAATTAGATCTTACTGCAAAATTGCCTAGTTTTATTTTTATATGATCTCTTCCAATCTATTATCATTAATTCTTAATTTGATACAACATGTCTAGATTAATTATTGATTATATTTAGTTGAATCGTTGTATTCATTAGTTATTCGTTGGTGTTATAGACGTAGATCCCACCCTCGGTCTTGAGGAGACCACGGGGGAGAGGAAGATGAATGGACGGCTGAGGGAGCTGTCTAGCTCGTGTTTTCTGAGAGCACCATGTTCCTTGCTTTTGCAGATAGAAACCTTTTGTTTAGTTGAACTTTATCAGTGTGATTAATCAAACTAGATGTTACTTTTGGTATAGATGTATATAATGCTTTTGTAATATTGAGGTAGAGTAAGTTTTAAATCTCTACTTCTTATTAGTAATCAAATCATCTTTTATATATGAACTTGAAATTTATGGATAGCTCATGGTATGATACATATTATTAGAATATTTTGACGCTTCCGCTTTTAAATGTACAGAGACATGTGTCAGTGAGCATATCTCACGAGTAAAATTTGAAATTTTATCCTTCGTCACGTGCATTTGACCCGAGATAGGTGAGAAGCGCACGGGAGTACGCGTGTCACACTCAGGGACTACCCTTGGCCAGGTAATCTCGGAATCGTGATGTGACATATACTTCTCATATAGGTGCAATCCCAACCACACACACTCTCGAAGCTGAACTCTAATCACTTCGTCAGGGAGTTCATCTAGCCAATTTAAGGGAGTGCACAAAATAATATTGAGAGGAGATTGTTCGACTCTTATACATAGAAAATCTCCAAAAGGCTTGCAAGCTATCCTGTGACATCATAATTTTGTGGCACATACTTTTGTAGGCTTTTTCTATGCTTGAGTGATTGAAAATAAAATTTTGCATAAGATGGGAGAACAGAGTGGCAGATGCCCCCCGACTAAGATAGATTACTTGATTTGAGTTTCACTTTAGTATAATAGATCTTTCCTTTTAAAAGAAGTAAGATAGGTTATTTGATCCTAAGCTAAAATGCTTATTTTTAGCTTTTTTTTTTTTTTTATGATTTAGTGAATTTCCTATATTCGTTAGTACGCAGAGTAAAATGAAATTAAATAGAGTGTCAAATAAATAAAAAATAAAATATAGAAAATAGGTTGTAAAAGCACAAAATAACATTTCTTTTTTGGATTTGACACTTAAATTTTTTTTATTTTATTCCACCCTACCTTAAAAACAAATAGGGTGGAAAAAAAGAGAGATGGAGAGAAGAAAAGAAAACACACTATACATGTTTATCTTCTTGAGCTACATGAAAGGTCTCACTCAACAAAAAGTGAATCAAGTGCAGTTTCATGATGTTTTAACTTTTTAAAAAAATTAAACAGTACAAAATAAAAGCCATCGTTTTAAATGGGATAACGTAAAATCTCGCTATCAAAAGGAGTTGATCACATGATAATGAGCATATATAAAAAAGGGAATTTTATGAATTAATACGTATTAAACTTTTTTTCAGTAGTTAATGATAACAAATAAAAACAAAAATAAAAATGTCACTAGAATGCTTTCACCACACTTGTTGTCGGTCCCACTCTTGAACCCACAATACCATGGGTTATGTAACCCATGAAATCAAAGGATAAACCCACTATATCATGGGATTCCATAACAGAAAATAAAAAAGGACTCATGGAATCTCATAATATTGTGGGTCGATATGTCCATCGACATGTGTGGTCAAGGCACTTTTGGAGACATTTTTATTTTTATTTTGGTCATTAACTCGTGATACAATCAAACTCATTTGGTGTAAAATTCCGCTAAATCTCATACAAGATAATGAACTTCCTCTTCATCGGAATGACAAAAAATAGGCCCTAATGCGGAGTTTCACTTTCCTCAATATGCTACCTTGTTTGTTTGAATTGAAATTCTAGGGGGTTAATTACCCGGTGAACATTGGTCCATCACATCAGGGCAGGGCTGTACCACAGTAATATCAAAAACTGTGATTGGTCCACTCATACTCACCATAGTGTAAAACCTCAATAAATCCGGACTCCTACCTTTTTGCTCCTTTCTTGCCCAATGCCCATACATTATCATTAACTCACAAACATCGCTCATTTCTCCCCCAAACGGCCCCAACACCATCAAATTATCTCCCCCACTATCCTCTATATATACACAACTCCACCAATCGCCAATCAAACCAAACACATCCAATCACCATACCATACCAACACCACCATGAAACCCATTTTCATTTCTTCTCTCCTTGCTCTCCTCATTATTCTCAATCCAACAGCCAATGGAGCCGAAAACGTACTCTACGGTGGAGAAACTCTCAAAACAGGAGAATATCTAAGCTACAAAACCTACTCCTTCGTCTGCCAGACAGACTGTAACCTGGTTCTATACGAGAGCGGCAAACCCGTTTGGGCTTCCAACACGGGTGGGCTCGCCGGCAACTGCTACTGCACATTGCAGAAGGATGGGAACCTGGTGGTGTATAGGCCTAATGGGCGCGCCCTTTGGGCCAGCAACACAAGGGGTGCGACTGCTAACTATGTGCTGGTAATGCAGGATGACAGGAATGTGGTGATCTATGGTCCTGCTAAGTGGGCCACCAACACTAACGTACGTGGGAGTGGTGTGACCATAACTAGGCTAGGTGGGAATAATGGTACTGTGAATGGGATCAGTGGAGGGGGTGTAGTGGAAGCAGGTGCCGGTGCTAGTAATGGCTCGGTTGTGGGTTGAAACGAGTCTGCCTGTTAACTCAGGGGCAGTGACCGAGTGAGCAGATAAGCTCAGGTCTTTTTCTCTGTTTTCCATGTTCTCTCTCTCTCTCTCTCTCTCTCTCTCATGTTAGCATGTGGGCTGATCTCAGTGTGGGCCATCTTCTTCTAAAGTGGCTATGTTGTAATGGTTGCTTTCAGTGAAATTGAGTCTGTTGAATGTGTGCATTTCTTCTTCTTCTTCTTCTTCTTCTTTTTTCTTGGTTTTTATTTAGTGGCACGGTTGTGGGTTGAGTCATGAGTGCTCATAATGAAAAGAGTCTGCCCGTAAACTCAATGGTGGCAACCGAGTGAGGAGATGGGTTGGGGCCTGTTTTTGTCTTTTTAAATGCACCCTCCCCCTCTAGCATGGAGGCTGATCTCAATGTGGGCCATCTTCCTCTAAGGTTGGTAGCTGCTTTTAGTGGAATTGAGTGTTTAGAATGTGTGGTTCGATTTGCCCGGCAATGCTTTCTTGTCTATTTTTCTTGGTTCCTAGTTGGAATAATCCAGTTTCGGAATAGGAAAAAGGATCCATCTTCTAAATGGTTTCGGTTAAGTTCGACCAGTTTACATTCCTAACCAAATAATTAAGATTGAAGACAAAGATATTACGACATGAGTATGGCAATGCCTGCAAACTATTACTGTATGAATGTGTCTTAAGAGTAGGAAAGATAAAATAAAAAATGAGTGCTTTCCGATTATGCAGGGGCAGGGGCAGCATTATAAGTGATAAATATGACTCATTTTAAATGGATTTGATATGTCAGGCCAACAATGATGCCATAGAGAAATAATTTCTTATCCATATTGATGGCCCACTAAAAGAAAATGGTAGTTAGAAAAGGATATGGATGGAAATAGTAAGAATAGATGCGATTCAATATAGTTGAAAAATGGCTTCTTATTTTCTTCTAAGTAGCGGAGATTTCTAATAAATGCCTTCTTCCTTCCTAGAAATGGGTTCTCCTACAGCGTTGTTTTATTGAGATTTTCAATACAATATCTACAGTGCTTGATTTTTTAAAAAGGGCTTTCCATTAAACATTTAGCCAAGCATGGAAGTCTCCAACAAGATACAGATGATTAAGTTACAGGGCACATGAATTTTCAATTAATATATTATTAGCAATTGAGGCTTATTTGGCTATAGCCTACAAAGATTGAAGCAAGACAATAACATGGAATTGGTCCTGTTATCCAATGCCTTTGGGAAGACGCTGTCCTTTTTTTTTTTCACTGATATACCTCACACTTTTTAGAAGCCAAGAGAAACTGTAAGGGTAGTATTAAACAGATATATACATTAACAATATCGATTTATACTGTGATCATCTTGGTCAAAATGCTAAATGAATATATGGCCGGATTTCCAAAGTTTCTCCGTCATCTATTGGGAAACCTTCTTCAGCCTGCAGCTCTAAGGGCCGGGGTTGAACCTTGGATGTGGGGCCCACTTAGATTCATGCAAATGGTGGCGTAGGGTGGCGGGTGTTGTTCTAAATTAGCCGCACGGCAATGTCTTATTATCAATTAGAAAATGAATTTCTCTACATGGGCACAATCTAATGATCATAACCATCTGATTAATGGTCCAAAGTTTAACAATTTCATAAGTGCATAGATAGCTTGTAATAAATTGGGGTCTTTATCAGATAGTTATCATCATATGATCATACGACTATATGGGCCAATTTCCTAATCTTGTAAGATCATAAACCATATGAGCTCTTTTTCTAGTCTTTCTAAGATCTATTAAGTTCCCATGTTCCCGTTCTGTGACTAAAAGAGCATCGAGTGTGATGCATTTAAGAACCATGATTTCCTCCACTGAGGAACATTTTTTCCTCCACCCCACCCCAACCCATCCCCACCCCTACAACACCACTCTCATGAAATGTTTTTCGAAGGTACTGTAAAAAAAATTAGCTCTTTATTTTTTCCTTTTTCCCAGTTTTCATAGGAACAAAGTGGCCGCACCAAACATGAAAAATTTGCACCGTAGAAAACTAGCGACAACATAGGTGAAAAAAATCTTCAACCGAATAAAAGTGGTAAGATCTTCTATGCCTAATATGTAAAAACGCGGCTGCACAAATGGTGTTACACTGTCCACCACCATACTATGCTCACTGCAAGCTGCCAAGTAACAAAATCCATAATGTTGATTAAGAGTTAGTTTTGGGTTACCAACTATTACTTCTCCATTTTACCTAAAATTCCAAACTTAGAGAAAAATTTAGAAACAATGAATTCATTTTGATGTTTTTGGTTGTGTATGATTTAACTTAAGGACAATTACTGTACAACAAGTCTTAAACCTAACAATTGCCCCAGAATTGCCGGAAAATGTGTAATTACCGCAGAACTGTTTGTCTATAGAATATTACATTATCTAAAGCGGGAAGACTTGCGGAGTTGCAGTGCCATGGACGGAAATGCTCCCCCTCAACGCTTTGTTTAATTTTTGTTATACTATGTGAATATCAACGATGATCCAAATCGTCAGAAACATTAATGCGGTCACACACGACACATATACCAAATCTCAACTGTTGATCTGTCGTAGATCTCGAGATATTTGATAAGAACAAAATAACCACACATCTATTTTTTTGAACTTTTGTGAGCCCTATAATCATGATCAAGATCGTTAATCTTTTTTGAAATAATGAAAACAGCTAGCGATAAAATTTTAAGCCTCCGATTTAATGTATAGATACCAAAAATGAAGAAAAACCTTAGAACCGTTGACTTCACATGTGACTTTTTCACAGTAGAATAAATGAAACTTGAACAGTCCGGTTTTTTATTTTTTTTATTGACTATGGAACTACCAAACTACCATCCAAACCGTTGGATAGATGCATGAATGTAAGAACTAATACGACACCAAATTTAAACCATTGATCTATCACGGTTATCTAGAAATTTGTTAAAAATCACTTCTTTTTTACAAATTATAAGAACAAATTATAAGTCACATTTTTTTCAGTTAAGGGAAAAATAAAAAAAAACCCGGACTGATGGTCCGATTGATTAGTCTGTCAACATCCGATCGCGGTATCTTCCTTTTTCTTCGTCTTCAGATTTCTTCCCAGCTGAAGCGGTCCATCTAAGAAAATAAGATTACATTTAATCTCATGTTTTGTCCATCCACGTGAAGTAGCCAACACATTTTCATTCCGACAAACTCTAACCAACGACCAGCCATTGCAATCTATAAACCTTTAAATAGATTTATCTGCACTAAATTTATGAAGTACATCGATTTTCATAAATGCATTTCTGTAACAAGTGGATAATAGTTTTTTCTAATAAGAATCCTTTGAACCAGGGTAGATTTAGGAATGAAGATGATGGCTGAGAACATCTAATGTAATTTGGATAAGGATTCAAAACAGTCGGTCAGAGGACACAACAGTGAGCTGAAGGAGAGGACCATCAAAAGGAGAGGAACGTAAAACTGCCTAGTATACATAAATCAATGCAATTAATTAGGTAGCGACAAAAAAATGTAGTGCTCGACTTCCAATCACTTTACTCTTGAATTGCCTTTTATCCATAAACTGAAACAGTTATCTTTTTCCCATGACCTGTTTTTCCAACCACATGGGTGTTGGGCAAAACTCCAGTGTGTGTCTCTGAAACAGTTATCTTTTCCCCATGAACGTTTTTCCAACGTTCTGCACGTGGGCGTTGGGTAAAACTCCAGTGTGTCCCCCACCATCTAATAGCACTTCATGGAAGCCCACTCGTTATTTATCTTTTTGGTCATCATATTTTTTAGAGGATTTTACGAAAAAAATACACTTTAGGTGTCCAGTAGGCCAAAAAAAAAAAAAAACACTTTAACCGACCTTGTACTAGATCAGTGATTTTGCCTGAAAAGATATATATATATTTTTTTACGACTTTCAACTAGCGTCCCTAGGGACCTTAGTTTTATGAAGCTAAATTACCGCAGGAGGGACCCTGCGGTGGACGAAAATCTGAACAAAAGAGGCGTTTTCCTTATGTTTCGTTGTCAGGGCTTCCATTTCCTCTGCACCTGTGACGTTTTGGTCATTATATATATATTATTTATTATTATTATATAATTGATTGTATTTTAATTAAATATGCGATTAGTCTAAGTGGGGACCACGCTAGACTTAGGTTGGTGAGTTAGGCTTGTTGGATAGGTATCTTGACCCATAGTTAACTCGGGCCCAGTTTAATGGGTATAATCCTTCTCTAATCCAAACCCCTATCTATTTAGAACCCAAACTCTATTATTTTAGAATTTAAGTTAGACTACAACTCTTATTCTTATTCCCTATTTATACACCACCACCACCACTCTTTTATTTTCACACACAACTCTCTCTCTCTTCCAATTTTCTCTGGGTTAGCACTTTGGGTTTTTGCAGTAGGAGTTTTAGACAGTCTCCCTCAACCGTGGACCTTAGGCAAGTACCTAATCTTAATTTATAAATTTAATGCTTGTGTTTCTCTTTGATTTGTGTGTGGATGCATGTAGAAACCCCTTTTATGCCCTAAGGTTTGATTTTCTCTATTGTTGTGATGAGACCTTGCATATATGGCCACCATCTATTGATTCTAATATTAGGGGCATGAGTCTCCTTGGGTTAATTTCTTTTATTTAATTTTGATGTGGGGCTTGTGGGGAGACCTGATCAGATCTGGTCCGTTCTTATAGCCGGACAGGGTGGGGTGACCTTAGAGACCAAAGCCATCTTGGGTTCTTGATCGGTGGGACCATTACCAAAGTGGCCCGGTAGTTCTAGGCGTGGAAGCCATCGGTTTGATATAGGTTCTTTGTGGGTGAAGGAAAAAAAAGAGATTCAGCGTATGGGTTTTTGATTCGTGGGGCCCACTATCCAATCCACCCAGCTGCTGTAGGCGTGTAACATTGAAAATATTCAATGGGTTCTGTAGGATAAAGAAGTGTGATGACCTGGAGATGTTTTGAGATTGGGAATCCCATGTATTCATCACCTTGTCCCCTATGTTTATAAAATTAGAAATAGGCCCTGTTTGTTTTATAAATTCAAATTAAATCCTTTGACTATTTGAATTTGAAAAATATTTTGGATGGAGTCCTTGGGTTTTCTCAAATTACAAACCAAGATTCTTATTTCTTAATACTATTTGCAAATTAAATTTTAAATTGTGTTTTTGGTTTTAATATGTAAAAATTATATTTTTGCACATTATTAATTGGATCATTGGACCGAGTAAATACCGTCTGGGCAAACGGTATATTACTAGCGTGGGTTTTAGTACTTCGTATGACCTCGGGGAAATCCTAATGGATTCAGGCTCAACTCATCCCTATTGGAAAACCCTTAATTGGGTCTATGCACCATTGATTGAGAAGGAGTGCGTTGATCTTTAATCTATTAGAGATTCCTAAGGCTGTCGGGTACGAGACCTTATGTTTGACTATAGGATTGGCTTGTGATTATCCCTTGACCTTCGAGTTTGCATATATCACTACAACAGTTTACATATTCAGCCACGAATTTTTTCGTCGCTAAAAGTCACCAAAACGTCGGTAAAACCCTTTACCGACGAAAATATTTTCGTCGGCCAGACGTCGGTAAAAAGTCGTGGACAAAACCTTTTACCGACGAAAATTTTTTCCGTTGGCAAAAATATAATTTTTACCGACGTTTTTTTTTCACTTTTGCCGACGTTTTTATTCGTCGGCAAAAGAAAAAAGAAAAATAACTAAAAAATAAAAATACTTTTACCGACGTTTTGTTTCGTCGGCACAAGCCAATAGGAAAAAAAATAAAAAAAATACAAAACTTTTACCGACGTTTGTTTTCGTCGGCAAAAGTCAATAGAAAAAAAAATTGAAAACATTTACCGACGTTTTCTTTCGTCGGCAAAAATCAATAAAAAAATAAAAACATTTACCGACGTTTTATTTCGTCGGCAAAAGTCAATAAAAAAATAAAAACATTTACCGACGTTAAATAACACGTCGGTAAAAGTCTGCTTCTTAACGACGAAATTATTTACGTCGGTAAAAGTATATTTTTACCGACGAATATATAAAAACGTCGCTAAAAAACGTCGCTAAAAGTGCGCATTGTTGTAGTGTATGATATTGGTCTATTAGTTGCACACCCTATGATTGATTGGATATGGACCGTAATGTGGCGTGGCAATCGATTGAGATATTGTGAATGTTTAATTGAATGATTCGATTGGTATTCGATTATGGATTTTTATGCTGCCAGCCCTTCACTTTGACTTAGGTTTATGTGTCAGAGCTTTACAAATCATTAGGTCTATTATACTATGATATGTATCTATATGTATATTAATTGGGTCATATTCGAACGACTGCAGTTGTATTTGGACGGCTGATCACCGATGTGTACGGACACTATAATATCCGCATTTCGAACCGGTTTATCCGGCCTACGATTTCGATTACGAACCAATTTATGACCACCGGCCTTCGAATGGGTTTTCCCGCTTTATAGTTAGGGCTAACCACCCAAAACAGTAGCTGTGCTTCTGTGTGATTATTGTATTGTTCTATTTGCGTAGATTAGATTTAGATTATACGTTCTTTTCGTCATTATGTGGTGTTAATCTCTTATGATCATTACCTGTCATTACTCACATTGATTTTGTATTTTATTTATGAATTATGCTTTCGTACTTGTTGTTTACTTTGTTTATTAGTGCATACGTAATGACCCCTACCCTACTGTGGAGATGGAGGATGGTCAAACGTTTCAAGCGTTTGAACCAATTGACGAACCTGAGTGGAGAGCCGGAGATGGCTATGGAGTCGTCTGAGCTTGCATAAACGAGAACGTTATCTTAGAACTTCTTTAGAGGAGCTTTCTTTAATGATAAACTTTTCCTTAGTAATTGTTTGATTTATTCTGCAACTTTAACTATTACTTCTTCATCTGATGATTGTGTTCGATCTTAACTATGAATCTTGAATACCAATTGAATAAAGCTTCCATTGCATTTAATGAAATTTATTTTAACTCACCACGGTTTGCTATGTGGGTCTAGTTTTGGAAGCTTGTGTTGTATTAAACACATGAAATTGAATATTTATTCTTATTTTTCACGTTATCCCTTGGTTGTATTTTGGGGACGTGATAGCACCCATTTCTCCCTCGAACAACTGTAGTCCCCTCCAACATCCGCTTCGACTGCTGATCCTGCTCCTCGCCCTCCTACCAACTGTGGTCCCATCCCACACATTTTTTGTCGAAGGTTTGTCAAAGGTATGATGCTCCCCTTTGGCCTTTTTTTACTGGATTGTCGTCTAGGACAAACCCTTATTGCTTCTCCATGCATTTTGGTTTGGTTAATGTTTCCTTGTGGCAGACATCTACTCTCCACTCTAAAATCGCTTTCTAAAAGGGTCTTCGTCTTCCTTGTGTAACAATACCCCTCATAGCAAGAAAAATGCCCTAAAAATGGCATTTGCCTTTTCTGAAAGACAATGGGCAGAGACAAATGCATGATCTACTTTCTATTGTTTTTTGTTCTTAATCGATTGCCAAAGGCAAATGCATGATCTTGTTTATATTGTTTCCGGTTCTAAATCGCTTGCTAAATACAAATGCATGATCTAGTTGTCAAAGACAAATGCTCATGTAAATTAGGGATCACATGTGTAGTAAATTAGGGATCACATGTAAATACTCACACCCAGTGCATAGCTGCGTACACCTTACACAGTTCCTTCATGTGAGGAAGTTCTCAACTCATGTTAGCAGTAAAACTAAAAACAAAATGTAGCTCTGCTTAAAATAGATTAAAAAAAAATCAACTCCATTTCAAACAATTTAGCAGAACAAACACCTACCATTTTAGAGTAGAACTCTTTCAGCCAAACTCCATCTACTAATAAGAAGGCTTCATGAATGATGATGATTTAAATGACCATCTTAATAGGAGGTTCATCTCTTTGAAAGCATAAAACCCTTAACACCAAAATGCTCATTATGCTTTCAGGTCTGATTGATTGCAAGAGTTTTTGTCAAGGTTTTGGATCGACCAGAATTTTAAATTTCCATTAGAAATTGTTGGACAAAAAGGTGTTTGATGGTGATGATTAAAAGAAGAGTTTGTCATGGGTGTACTGAGTTGGCTTTTGTTTTTTTCACCTTTGAAATTCTTGAACCATACAATTTCAAATACTCATGAGAGATTGATTAGCTATCAACATTTGCCAATTCGAAAAATCTCTGAACTAGAATTTTACAAACTCTTCCAATTAAACACACACTTATAAGCTGAAGTAACTGGGCAGGTGTGAATTGTTTAGACTTAGGAACTGATTGAAATTGTGGGGTCCATTTAAAAAATGATTTGGTTGTTTCTAGCCCAAGCCAATAGCAACCAAAACACACCTCACCAACCAGTTTTCCAAATTATAAACCAATGGACTATTGCTCTCAAATGTCTAAATGCTTTTGATTAGTAGGCAAGTGTTAGATTGACACCTCGCATATATAAGTAATCAAAGCAATGTGATTGATTGATGATGGGTGTATCCATTAAGTACACCCATGACTGCTGAGAGCTTGACATGATCAAGGAACTTCAAATGTCTTCAATATGACTTGAAGAAGACGATAACTTGTAAACAAGACATTGAAGAGATTCAATCTACGTGACTTTTTTATTTATGCCCCGTCCACAATGAACCACACACTCTTATTATAGCGGGTTCATATCACCATCATCTATGCCTTTAACGTTAACCCACAACACATTGGTCAACTAAAGAGTTCTACAATCAAACTACATCAGAAGTTAAGACTCTAACACCTATCTATCCAACAAATATTGAAAAGTAAGCTCTCTCTCTCTCTCTCTCTCTCTCTCTCTCTCTCTCTCTCTCTTACATACACTCTTGCATGAGGGGTAACATTTTACCATCACATGAGAATGATCTTATGTCATCTTCTTATGATCAATCCAACAAATTTTGTATGCACTCATTCTGTACTAAAACATGACATGGCCTCTTCTCTGAAAGCATATATTACACAATAAGATGACAATGGATATGAAAGTGAGGCCTCTGAGCGTTGTTGAAAGAAGAGGTGGCTCAAAGTCAAGTCATAATCTCTGAAGTCATGAAGTCCTTTTCAATTATAGTTAAAACTATTAAATACCTCGTGGCATGAGTCATTAACGCGTTTTTAGCCCGCGGGACAGAAGTGAAACAGTTGTGTTTTGGTTTGCTTATGCTGTGGATATTGTGCAACTGCATATCTGTGTATCCCAATAGTTGTAAAACAGAACAAGCTGTGATGATGAAGAAATATGTTGTATATTATACATTATTGAACGGAGTTAGCCTATAGATTAAAGAACTACAGTCTTTGCAATTTTTTTTTCTGCGGCAGGATGTATAGTAAGAAAATGGAAGTGCTTGGCTTGATTGACTGGTTGTTAGCTCTTGCTTCTTGACTTTGATTGTTCTTCCATTTCTGCTTGTCTTTGACAACGCTAGTTAATCAATGAGGTGTATTTATATATATTTTTTATTTAACTACTATTTTTTAATGATGATTCAAGTATGCTTTACATGTTTGTTGGACTAATTGGTTTTTCAAGAGATTATAAAAGAAAAACCTTTACGATAACTGTTGGAATGATTGAGGTAATATTGTTACGGGTTAATATTGTTGCTTCTGATTGTAACTGACAGATGTCTGAAGCAGAGAGCAACAATGCAAACAAAAGTGCCACAGTTAATCTTCTCTCTGAGCAGGAAACACATATTAGTTCAGTCATATATAATGGGATTGTATGTTGCTAAACCACCTACCATTTTCAATTGAATATCAATGCATGGTTTTTGACATGCTCTCTTTTATATTTTGACAGGAGCTTGGTACTTATAGATGCATTCCGACTAACCCTGAATATGGGACATGGCATCTAAACGAGAGACAGCTAGAATATGTTTGTATGTCCGGACTATACCACCTTGCACAGATGAGGTGGATTAGAATAGATCACGCATTCCGGTTTGGTGGAGCGGTGGTGCCCGGAAACAAACACATTTCACCTTCCCATCGGCGAGGCGACAGTGACACTAGAGGATGTTGCATATATCTACGGACTACCGATTAATGGACCGGCTGTCACCAGTACAACATTTCTTAGTGCAAACGTTGCAGATGTGTGTGAAGAATTGCTAGGCCTTCGACCCCAGATGGGTGTAGATTTCAATGGAATATCCATTAAGTACACACAGTTGGAGCAACACTTCCGGATTCAGGCTGATCAAGGAAATAATAATAAGAAGAAGAAGAAACTTAGTGCAGAGCAAGAGGTTTACAATACTAGAACCTATCTCTTTTTCTTGGTTTCGGGACAGATCAATTCAAACGCTTCTTCTTCTAGGGGGCCCGCATATGCACTTGAATTATTTAGGGATTTCAAACCCTATGCCTGGGCCCCCGCTTGTCTGGCCAGCCTATACAGAATGTTGAACAAGGGAGTGAGGTGGGCCGGGCTAAAGAAAACCGATGTTGGTTCAGATGGCAAACCGGTTGGTATTGACCCAACGGACGAGAGTGATGCGTTCGAACATACATTCAAGAGTTTGTCAGGCCCTCTCCAGCTGCTCCAGGTTTGCATTAATCATAGTGTTTTGCTGAATACATTAGTCTTTTACAAAGTTGGTAAGTACTAACAACATATTCTTGAAAATATTGCAGATATGGGCCTACTCGAGGATGGCAATCGGTCGTTTGATAAAGCCTTGGGCATGGCCTAATAATGACATTTAGTTCCTCTTGACAATCACATGGCATAGCATGCTAGGAGGAATCCACCACGTTACAAGGTTAAGAACCGTACGTAAACAACTCAACAACCTTATAGCCAAGCAGGTGATCAAGTTAATTATTAGTTTGTTCTATTTTGGATATTTTTATGCACCGCTTCTATACTCTATCTAATACATTATGTATCGCATTTCCACAGTTTGACTGGCAGCCGAATAAGAGGCTTGGCAAGGCGTTCCTAAAACGAGTACCCAAGGAAGACTGATATTTATTTACATGTTTTGCACCTCGAATATTCTTTTGGGTGCTAGAAAGGCACAACACCGGTCGGGTCATGAAACAGTTCGGTCTAAGGCAGGTTGTACCTCCACCCTTCGTAGCGGCGTTACCAAGGGCGGAGCGCATAGAAAAAGTCGTGACAAATTACAGTATTGTACACTCAGCAGATATAGAGCTATGGGAGAAGAGGTATAACAATGTATTGCATGGGAAGAAGTCATCCAAAGTGGAGCACACCGGGGAATATATGGCATGGTATTCTTTAAATACTATAATGCACATAGGTCGACCAAGGCAAGATGACGCACCCAAGGCAGCAGTACCAGAAGAAACTGGGAAACATGAGCTCGTTGTTAGTCAAAAAAGAGTGAGTAGGACATTTATTTTGACTTTTAAAGTTTAATATTGGGACCTATTTTTTTAAATGACAAGTGTTACGTGTGTGTGTATTAGGTGTTTGAATTATTTGATCATATTGAGCGGTCGTGCGGTCGAGCAATGGATAAGAACCCGGCATCGTCCATGGATAGATTTATCACTTCATTGCGTGGCAAGATGAGGAAATTCAAATCCGTTGTTGAGGCTACGTTCGATCAATACACGGAGACCTGCAGCAGTTCCCAATCGGATGAGGAAAATCAGTTGGTACGCACACTAAACATTGTTTAAATCTGTGTCATACTCATTGCTTTTATCTAGATCTGATCAAGCCTAGAATTATCATTGTTTGAACGGATCCAAAAGCTTCTTTTTCTGCCATTTATATCTTTTTGAAACTCAAGTCTTCCCATTCCTATCTTGTTTGAATTATCATTGTTTGAATGGATCATAACCGAACTTGAGAAGAAAGATCTGTTCAAACCTAATCTCTTATCTATGATGAAAGAAATGGGAGGTGTTGAGTGGCCACGTTCATTAATATAAAACATTAGTCTCATAGTTGTTGGTTAGGGTGTCAAGAACTGAATTAACTTAAGTTTTATAAAAGTCCTTATGAAACTACTTATTGTGTTACATAGGTCCTCGTGCCCAGGCATGCCGTACCCAAGAAGCCTGCTTCGAAGAGTCCGGCGAAGAAGAAAAAGAGAGGACGAATGTGACAGCGACAGCCATTAAACATTGATGATTCTCCTTTGAATGCATCACCCCCCAAGAACCATGTTGAAGAACCGAAGTTGCATGATGAGTTTGTTTTCGCCCCACCTGATGAAGATGTCAGCAATGTACCAATCGAGGATCTGTTTTCCACTTCGCCTTGTCCTGAAGTGTTCACAACTCCACCACCGGTCCAGCAGCGTTCCATTGTGGTTGCCCATTCTCCTGCAACTATTGAGTCGCTTGTGTGGAGGCTTAAAAATTTACCTAGGACGCAAAAAGTTCCAGACAAGTTAATGGGATTCCAGCATTCCATAACTCAGTCTGAATATGTCCTCTCGAAGCTGGACAAGGAGATACTAGATGGTTTCTACAAGTACTACAATTCAAGGTAGATATACACGTTTTAACAGTTATAGACAAGTATTACGATTTTATAAGTACCTTAATGATATTCCAATTTGGATTACAGGAAAATAGAACTTGATGCTATATGCTCGATGGTCAAGAGCGACACACTATATGCATTATTGGAGGAGGACACGCTGCTAGACACGAACGTCATTTATTATTACTTCGATTGTATTAGGAGTAGCTGCAAAGATGCATATTTGGCTGACCCAAGCATATGTGTAAGTGACATCATTACAGGTTGAAATATACAAGTCTTTCATTGGGCTAGATAGCTTATGCAGTGAGTTGATTGGGCGAGTTCCTTTATGTTGGGGTTGAAGTGGATGGCGCAGACACAGGCTAGTTAGGGTACAAATGGTGGTGTTTGTTTGGTTTATAGGCTAAAGAGGTGGACTGCTGTCAGTTGATTTTTTTTTTTTGGGTAGAGATGTTGAGGAAGATTAGGTGCTAGTATGTGATGATTCTCAGTGGAGACATGAGTTGAGTTGCAGGTGGTTTTAACAAAAATGACATATTGGTATGTAATGGGTGGTAATGGAGAGATGAGGATGTGGACTGTGATGAGGATGGAGAGATGTGATGGCGGGCTGTTGTGAAGTAGAGAAATTGGACTGTGGCTTGTTTATTTTAAAATTTTCCCATTAACTGTTATAGCGTATAATACCTCTATCATTTTCCTTTACAGAGTTGGTGGCAAGGAAAGCAGAAAATCGGAGATGATGCAGCGTTTGGCCCAGATGGATCCAGAGTTTGGGATGCAAAAGAGTGTAAGACCCTTGTTTACATCCTACACGCGCACAATCATTTCATTCTTCTCGTCGGTTACACGGACGAAAATCGCTGGGAATTCTACAATAGCTCAAAAAGTGACCATTATCATTAGAATATTTGTGATGGTTTCGTGAGTATAAAACCCATCAGTTTCCTGTTATTCATGGATTGCCCTTTCGCATGCTATTATTTATTGAATTTTTTTCCTACTTAATTTGTAAACAGAGATTGTGGTTGACTCAGCGATTTGGAGATTACGGATGGGGTGAGCCATGGGTGTGGACGAACGTCACAAAGACTGATATCCCTTATCAGTAGAATGGGACGGATTGTGGTTTCTTTGCTATTGGATACGTAGAGCACTACATACACCGTCGCCCGATAAGGTTCACTCAGGCTGACATTCCCTACTACCGACAGAAGATTTTGATTGAGATATTCAAGAGAAGCTGGCTTATGAATGCTAACAGGCTTCAACTCCCTAACTTCCTACCTTTATAGACTTCTGTTTTATTATGCCAAGTGCGTATGAAATTATTTCGTTTAAATTGATGTAATGAACTGGTATTTTTTTGGATGAAAATGATGTCAAGAACGCATATTTTGGATGTAATTTTTTTGTTGAAGTTAAAGTTGATGTATGATGTGTAATGAACTTGTTATTTTCTGTGAAAATGATGTAATAAAATTGTTGTTTGGGTTGAGATTTATTTGTTGATGTTGAGGTTGATGTTTGATGTAATGAGGCAATAATTGTAAACTTGTTGTTAATCCACAATGATTTTATAGAAAGGCTTCCCAGCGTCCCTAACGACTCATAAAGCAGCCCATACTTCCTTCCCAGCGTCCCTAACGACCTATAATAGTTATAGATAAGGGTCTATAGGGACCCATTGAACAGTATTTGTTTCCGTCCCTACATCCCTTACGACCTATATTAGTTATAAATAAGGATCCCTAGGGACCCATTGAACAGTATCTGTTTCCGTCCCTGCATCCCTTACGACCCATATTAGTTATAGATAAGGGTCTGTAGGGACCCATTGATCAGCATTTGTTTTCTTACCAGCGTCCCTACCAACCTATATTACTTATAAATAAGAGTCCTTGGGGACCCTTACATATTAAGAAAGTGCATAGCAAAAGTAGTTTTTATGGGCAAATAAGGTCCATTCCAACATAACTGCAGAGGGAAATCCAACTTGAATTGGATTTATTCAAGGGAAAAAAAAAACGAAATGAGGAAAATTATTCATTAACAACCAAGAAGAAGCCAGATGGATCATTAAATCTTGAAAAACACAAAATGTCATTGACATATCATTTAACTTCTTCTGATTATATTGCTGTTCGTATGCATAAAGAAGAAGCCATAAAAAAACATTTGAAACAAAATATCATTAAATGTGATGACATTTGTTGTTAATATGCATAAACAAAACCCATCATCTTACATGTGACATAAGATATCAAAAAATCAAAAATTTGTTCCTTTACTGAAGAGCGGGAGGATTACGGCAAGTCCCCCGATTGTGTCATCTCTCTTTATAGTTGGAGCAGGTTACAACCCTTCTGACACGGTTGCGGTCTTCCACCCAGACCCTATTCTTCTTTCGTCGACCAGGTTGCTTACTTGTTAATGGGGGAAGAACGAGTTCGCAAGAGCACGACTCCCATTGCTTTCTATCACGGGTTACATGTAAAACCTCGCTATAGGTCATCTGATACATGGGCGTATGGTACCAGTGCTCACAGTAATCATATGGATCAATATTCTGAACTTTCATTACAGCCATGGCATGTGAGCATGGGATTCCCATTACTTCCCATCTGCGGCACGAGCATGATCTACACTCGAGATTGACGACATCGACGTACTCGCTTGATTGCACCTGAAACTCTACCAAACCTGTGACACGAACATGCAGTTTGCGAGAATCTTCCATTTCATTGCTTAAGTACTTCTCTGCATAAGGAGTCAGACGTGACATAATCTTCTTCGTTTGTGCATGCCGTCTTTCGAAAAATTCCATTAGTTTGCACGTATTTCTTCAACCTGCTTTGTAATAGGTAGAACCCTTATGTCCTTAAGAAGGCTATTTGTGCACTCCGCAGTGTTGCTAGTTAGCATGTCGTAACGACGTCCATGTGCAAAAGCCGTCGTCCAATTTTGATGCCCGATTGTGTTGATGTAATTATAAGCACGCTGATCAACCGATAGTATGTCATTTATGTACACATTGTACTCATAAGGTCTATAAGCCCGCGCAGCTTTCCAAAATTGTCTCAAAATACCAACATCATTAAAGGCTGCCTTAATATTTTCTGCTATATGATGACAACAGAAACAGTGGTGTGCACTAGGAATTATGGCTTGAAGTGCGGGGATTAGGCCCTTCTGACGGTCCGAAATAATTGTGAGGTTATTCGGTTCACCCAATGACATATGCAAGTTTGCAAGGAACTACTCCCAACTGTCACGACGCTCTGATTCGGCGAAGGCGAAAGCAATTGGAAATAGCTGATGATTTGCGTCATGTGTCACAGCTACTAGTAGAACTCCGGGATATTTGCCACGAAGCTGTGACCCATCTACTGCTATCAATGGTCGCAGAGAGTTCTGAAAAGCTCGAATGCAGGGACCAAAGGCCCAGAAGAAACGTCTAAAATGGTCATTAGATGTGATGTCGATGTTGGTCACTGTGCCCGGGTTTGTCCTTTTAAGCTCATTACAATACAGTGGTAGAATCTGAAACGACTCTTCGTACGACCCTCGAACCTTGCGTAGGGCAACTTCCTTAGCCATGTGTGCCTTCCTGTAGCTGATTAGGGTACCAAACTCCATTTGATATTCCCTTATTATCTCTTTTGGTCTTATATCATTATTGCACCGTACCCTCTCTTCAATGAAATCTGGTATAAGCCTCGCAGATGCCTGTGGATGAGCTGTCCCCATCATAGGCTTCGAGTATGAATGAATTGCTATATACTTCCGCACGTTGAAATGTGGTCCCGATTCAACAATGGATGCATGTATTCTCCAAGGACAATTTCCATCTTTGCAGCGCGCAGTTACTTACTTCATGTTGGTGCGCACATGCTCCAACGTGAAGTTACTGTAAATTGCAAACTTTGCAATGCATCTTCTGAAAGCTTCACGATCGTTAAACTGACGACCCAACCACATCTCCCTTGCTGAATTAACTCCCTCCTCATATATGATTGCCTCGGGCACCATCGTGTCCACTGTTGTGAAGTTCTGCTTGGTGGTTGCAGCGTTCAACCCTCTAGTAATCCACACGTCTGGACCATGAAAATGTTGCTCTTTGTTTGAACTATGTTCTTTCGTGTGTCTTGAAATGAAAGGTATACTCGCAGAGTAATGAACATCCTCAGAATGATCCATACTTGCATCATTGTCCAAAGCCCGAATGATTGGTTCCTCCTCTCCTATCATACTATTCAGCGCTGATGGAAAATTGAAATCGCAATCCTCATTCAAGTCGATAGTGGAAAATTCTTTCGTGTATGCTCCGATCACAAAATCTTTTGCTTTGGTTAACCTAATTTCATTGATCAAGGCTTCCCGTTGATGTTTATTTCTTTGCCTCTTATGGTTTCTGCATAAAAAAAACACATGGATCAATTAACTTTGAATTTATATAAACAGAATTGTGAATTAAAAATAAATTTCACTATGTACGAACCTGGTTTCTGGGGTTTCTTTGGTAGCATATGTGTCTACTTCCCTTCTTGCAACAAACAACAATATATTGTTTCTTGGATAAGTCCTCGAACCTTTGAACATTCCATTTACATCATTGTCATCATCAATGTCTATCAATGAAAAAAAACTTCCGTTGTAAAGAAGGTGCTTTATACATAAGGCTTCCACACTTGCTTCCCAGTTTGATGCTTCAAATGCTACGTTCACCAGCTCATTATATGTTATAGTTTTAGGGAGATGCCTCATCTTTTGTCTTCTGCCGATATATTGAGGACGTTTGAGATCAGATTGAAAATCACCATCATAATGTAATATTGTTAGGACATCAACATCTGAAGGAATACTGATACATTAAAGCATTTCATATTAGTTGGTTACATCAGTAATAACAAACATGCTTCACTGAACATATCTAATTTGCAAGAGGAACATTTGTTCAATACCACAAGTCCATTTGGAAGTTGACTGGTAAGTAAGGCTATTCGTTAGCAGTGGTACAATTGTTTTTGATAATATTGATTCGATTAATCTTGCTTTTTTTACAACAACCCCAAGTGATAATCAAATGAAATTTTTTTTTCATTTATGATTCTCTACATTTTTTCTAATCACATAACTTATTTCAAATCATTTTCTTTATGTTATCTACCGGTTTCTCTAAGACCCAAAATTCCAATGTATGCCGACATTTCTTTTGGTCCATATTATTCTCACATCAATGTCAGTGAAATATAAAAACATAAAAATCTGATCGAAGATGTTTGCATGCCAATCTCTATCTTGGCTTGAAACATTTGGTTCAGGTCATTAGCTTTTGGGTTTGAGATCTACAAATATCAGTCACCTTCAAAATCTTAGATCAATCACACGGTTATCAGCAATCTGGTTTGTTATTTCCCTTGAAAGGGCCCAATGGGTTTTTTATCAATGGCCGTGAAAAAAGTACAATGTTTTTTTTTCTTATTATCATGACATAAGCATTTATATTGAAAAGGAAAAGGAAAACACAAACACTTTAATTTCAATTCTCTATCTATCTATTTTTCTATGATGGGATGCTATGGGGGAAGAAGACAATGAGAAGTATGCAAAAATGGTCACATGCAACTAGGAATTACGAAAAGGGTTTATCAAAAGTAGGAAATCATGTTTTAGGTCAAAATACAAACTTCACCTTTCCATTGTTGCTCTGCCCCAAATGGAGTATCATATGCACTTTAATGTTCCCCACCAAACAAAGGAATGTGACTTTAATGGTCTTCAAGGGGTGGGAATGACCTATGGAGCCCAACCTAGACGACAGTCCAGCCCAGACGATTCAGAAAAGGCCAGAAACCATCGACAAAGACGTGTGGGAGGGGACCACAATTAGTAGGAGGGCGACAAGCAGGAGCAGCAGTCGAAGCAGATGTTGGAGGGGACCACAGTTGTTCGAGAGAGAAATGGGTGCAAAGGAAATGGAAGCCCTGACAGCGAAACATGAGGAAAACTCGTCTTTTGTTTAGATTTTCATCCACCGCAGGGTCCCTAGGGACCCTTAGCTTCATAAAACTAAGGTCCCTAGGGACGCTAGTTGAAAGTCCTAAAAAAAAACACCTATTCAGGCAAAGGAAATGGAAGCCCTGATAGCGAAACATGAGGAAAACACCTCTTTTGTTCAAATTTTCGTCCACCGCGGGGTCCCTAGGGACCCTTAGCTTCATAAAACTAAGGTCCCTAGGGACGCTAGTTGAAAGTCTTAAAAAAAAAAACACCTTTTCAGGCAAAATCACTGATCTAGTGCAAAATCGGTTAAAGTGTTTTTTTTTTTTTTGGCCCACTGGACACCTAAAGTGTTTTTTTTTTTTTTTGGTAAAATCTCCTATTTTTTATAAACTAGCAAGAAAGGACCGGGTTAATAAAATATAAAAACGATAATAAGTTATTATAATTGTTAGATCTATGTAATTTGCAATTCGATGTTGGTATTTGCATTCATTTTAAATCATATCTTGAAGTTTCACATATGCATCATTTTCTTGAAAATCATGCTTTAACAAAACAACTTTGAGTGGATTCTATCATGTTTTAGCAAAAACAACTTTTAGTTGATTTTATTATGTTTTCAAACTTGTTTTCTTTGACTCAAAATCTCATCTTTAGAACAACTTTTTCAAGATAAGCTTTTAAGGGATTTTAAGTCAGATCTTCGGGTCATAAAAAAAACACTGTTTTTACCTGTCAGTGACCTATCGGTCAGGGTTCGGCTAACCGAGTTGTGAACCGACCTATATCGATCCAACTTCGGTTCCATTTCCAGAATGTGCAAGTTTTATGTCGGTCAAGTTGTCGGTCAAGGTTCGGTTAACCGAAGATACTTCAGACCCTCACTGAACCAAGTTCGGTTCAAAAACTAGAGAGCTTGTGTTTCTGCATTTTTGTGTTGTCTGTTAAGATGTCGGTCACCTTTCGGTTGATCGAACTATTTCGGTGAACTGACAGTGCTTCTGGTTTGAAAATTTATGACCGTTGGGATATAACCGTGAAGTTCGGTTAATGAACCCAAATGTCGGTTAACCGAAAAGAGAGCCGTTTGACTCATTTTTTTTTTGTATAAAATGAATCCTTCCTTGGGATTTGAGAACCAACCTTTTAACTAACCTTTGAGGAATAATTGAAGAGCTTGTAGACCAAGGACTGTGAACAACCTAAGGCAATCTATATGATCATTTGAAAAGCTAAAGCTTGGATTCCAATGGATTAAATGTCTTTGCAAGCTTTTCTTTTCCACATCATTTGTTACATGCTTGTTTAAATTATTGGTAAATTATTTTTAGCATGATAACTATGATATGTTGAATCCATTACTTTTATTTAATCTTTGATCTAAGTAGTTTTGGATTCTTCACCTTGATTCAAGCCATGATAAATCACGCTTTGCCAAAATCTTTGATTTATAGCATGACTTATTTACTTGGTTGAATCTTCAACTAGTTGTTGTTTTTATTATTATTTTTTTTCTCACTCCATGAACTCATAGGAAAAATATTTTGTTTTGAAAACAACTTTGCTCATGCTTTATATGTTCGAAGATTTGAAACTTCAAAACAACTTGCATAACTTGATTAGTGATATCTTTACAAGTTGTTTATCAAAAGAATATGTGATTTGCATTCACTTCAATCAAATCCATCTCTGTGCTTTAAACTTTGAAATGCTTTAAGCATATATTATTTGAGCTTTCTTTTTAAACTTGATTGAAGTTTTCATACATACACATTGAGCATCATCTTTGCATTTATGTGTGTGTGTGTGTGTGTGTGTGTGTGTGTGTGTTAGACTTACACTTTCAATATCCGCCTAATTAAGAGGCATTGTAATTTGAGCTTTAATTGTATATCTTCAAGTGTTTGTGTAGAAACTTCATTGAGAAATCCAATCTTATTGTTTAGGTTATTGCTTAGCCTTAGAAAAGCATAAGTGTAAGGTTAGAGGTTAACCATAAAACCCAAGGGGTTATTGGTTAGCCTTTGAAAAGCATAGTATATAGGTGATTGCTTAGCCTTTGATAAGTATTGTGTAAAGGTTATTGCTTAGCCTATTTGAAAAGCATAGATAGTGGAAATCCGGTGGGGTATTGGATCACATCCCGGTAGTGGATATAGGCATTGAACCCGAGCCACTATAAATCTCTGTGTAATGGTGGATGAGTTGTGGTGATAATTATTGTTAGCTTCTGCATTTAGTTTTATAATAATCACTAATGACTAATTGAATTAAAGAAGTTAAAATTGGGCATAATTGGTCACTAAGTAGAAGCTCACCATATTCACCCCCCTCTAGGGTTAGGATCTTGGACTTTCAATAAAAATTACACCCTCCATTATTAAAAGAAATTAAAACAACAAAATGTCTGGAATGTAGAAAGAAAGCATATTAAAAGAATGCAAATCAAGATAGGGAATTGATAAAAAATAAAAAAAACAAAAATAAAAGTAATGGGTGTATACATGAGATATTAAGAAAGTATAATGAAATTAACAACAACAACAATAATAATGATACACCAGAATCGACAACAACATCAAAATACGTCACCAAAAATAGAAAATACTAAAATTGTAATAAAGATAAAATCAAATAAAAAGAAAGAAGTAACCCAAATATCTAATCAACATATGACATACCTTTTTTTTTTCTTATCCATCGTTTCCTTTCAAAAAAAAAAAAAATATTAAGTAATAAATTTCCATAATAGCCAAACCAAGTTTATAAAAAGGGCCTAGTGTTAAGCTCTAAAAGATAGATAAATGTGGCCTTGTTTGGTATCTCTACTCTTTCTTGGATAGACCCATCAAAATAGAGCCATTAAAAATAGAGTTAGAAAAAGAAGTGATAATCCAATGGTTGAAATTTGGTCCCATGGCCATGTTTGATCTTGTGAACATTTCCAACGGTTTGGATCTTGATCTACACTCCCATAAATAATAAAAAAAATAGAAAAAACGTTATTGCTCATGGATAAATGCAATATTGAGCATATTATATCAATGGCTAATTTTTTTTTTTACAAAAATCTCGAAATTCACAAGGTATGAAGTCTTGAAAATTGACCACATAGTCGTTTTTAGCCTTCCAAAGAGATCTAACGGTTTGGATCCTGCATTTGGGGCCCACAGATTCCAGAAAATTGCATCTAATGGTTCATGTTGATTGGTGATGATCCAACGGTTGAAATTTGGTATCATGGCCGTGTTTGATCTTTGGAATATTTCCAATGGTTCGGATCTTGATTTGCACTCTTAGAATTTGGAAAAAAAGGGCGTGAATGGCTCGGGAACACTGTTCACATTCCTCTATTTTTTTCAATCTAATTTCTATATACATCCTATGGTGGGCTGTGGAAAATAGAGGCACTGCTTATACTTCTCTACACCATTTATAGGCTGTCAAATGCCTTTAGTCTCAAAATCTCTACCCGATTTAAAATTTTTGAAAAATAGAGGCAAAAAATAGTGTTACCAAATAGGGGCAGAGTCCAGGCTGTCATGGATACCTCAACAAAAGACAAACCTCGGCTGACTTAGGCCTTGTTTCTTTAGTGGAATTTATGTCAGGAATTCACTATGTCTAGGAATTCCTAGACATGATGTGGCATGTTGTCCCCTGGAATTTCTCAATTTCATATTTCCTCACTAGCATTTCTGGATTCCAGCCTCAAGAATGGTCTCTTTTGACCTTTGGGAATCGAGGAGTTCCTTTCCCTTTGCATTTTAGTGGAATTCCTGGATGCTCAAGCCCGAAGGAGCATCAATGAGTTCTACTATGTCTGGGAATTCAGAAATTCTCCTGACAGGAATTTCTAGAATTCCAGCAAAGAAATAGGCCCTAGTCTCCAAAAGACACCATAGAAGACTCAACTGAACAAATGAAACTCATCTGACTTAGTCTGCACAACTCCTAGGATTGTGTATCTCATCTTATCTTTAACAATTGTTTCCTCTCTCTGTCTCTTTTTTTGCTATAAATAAATGTAATAGTCTTCAGCTAAAAGTAGTAAATAACATATTATTTTAAACCTAAATAACATATAATTTTAAACCAAAACTTGTTCTTCTCCAGCGTGGCTTCACCAACTCTAGAAATGACCCATCTTTAATTTTTAAGCTCACTGGCAAGACCATCCTTTTCCTCCTTATATATGTTAATGATATTATCACCAATGGGTCTAGCACTCAGGAGGTTGATTATGCTCTTCAACAATTTGGAACAGAATTTGCAATCAAAGATTTGGGATCTCTTCACTTTTTCCTAGGGATTAAGGTGACCAAATTTTCCTTAAAACTATTTCTATCACAATCTAAGTATGTCCGTGATCTCCTGTTTAAGTCTAATATGGATGGTGCGTGTCACACCCCGAGCCCGAGACTGCACCAATCTCGAGGCGCGACAAACGCCCGCATGGGGATTCGAGTCAAACTTGTTGCCCTTGGTCCCCACGAACGGAAGTCACCCACATGATATCATGTGTGAAGTTCAAATTTCCATGTATCTTTATTTTCCACCTGTATAATTTTGTCAAAAGAGATTTCTAATTGTAAACCAATAATATCATATCCATCAAGATATAGAGCATAAAAGTTCATGAGCATAGATTAAAGGTTCAAATTTAAAAACTAGAGATAGAGAGAGAAGGAAGTAATTAGTTAAGGTTTAATATCCATAAGCTAACAAGTTTTCAAACCATAACAAAAGATGTGGCACTCTAAGCCACGGTCCATGGATCATTTTACATCCAATCTTAGTGGGTAGATGTCTAGAAGACATCATTAGAAGTCCAATCAGCTACGTGATGAGGAGATTCCTCTTCCTCATGGATCTCCAGGGCGGTGGCATTGAGGTACTCACCTGTAACACCAAGTGTAGCATCATTAGACTAGGCTAAGCAAGATAAACAGATGACAAATGAATAGTTAGACAGACATAAATCACATGAGGTCAAAGTATGAACACCAGGCAAATCTGAGCATAAGTAAACATGAGACGTACGAATCATAGATGACAGGTAAACACCATAATAGAACTAAATAGTACATCCACATTAGCTATATTCTCACAAATTAACCATGTAAACTTGAATATAAAGTGAGCAGAAAATAGAACAGAACAAAATAGTGTCACTAGGAGACAGAGGGCCCGAAACTTTTCCATCGTGGACCTAGGGTGCCGGTCAACCCTCAGAATATAATCCCATTTGCAGAGGGCCAGAAATATATACTAAACCCACACTTAGCCGGGTCCGACTTAGATAGGGTCGCAGCCAAGTGGTGGCAACTCGCGGAATAAAAGTACAAAATAACAGAACATATATAGATCAGATCATAACATGGTACATAATAAGGACTTATCATAATTGTAGCTGAACAGAAATGGAAGAGAAATTAACATGAACAGGTACCGAGCAAGATATACATATCTAAACAGACGTATGAACAAGTCATATAGGAATACTTGAAACAAAATGCAATGCTTGTACTTAAATCATAGACGGAATTAAGATATGAAGCAATCCAATCCTACGGTCTTGGGAACGCTCAGGTTCTTCACCGTTCAACTCAGTGTAGTGCTAAGGATTCCTATGTTAGTGGCCTACAAAAGAACCCTTAGCGTTACTTAATTTGAACACTGAATCCCTTAGTATAACACATTTGGTTTAGATACAATTTCGAAGAACACGAGGCCTTTTGTGGGTGCACGGTTGTTCAAGCCGCATCCACATAAATCACAAGTCCATTGGTCATGATAATGGGTTCAAGGTATCCATCCTTAAGGTCCAACTATTAGGCCAATCAATCTAAATATGCTACGGTTCAACTCTTGGCTCGCGGTACCATCCGGCTGCCAAAGTTTATATAAAATCCAATAGCCACTCATTCTCCAAATTTCAAGTCAAATATATGTAAGGACCATTGGATTCTCGCTTTAAGAGCTTTCCATCAGTATGTGAACCTCCAAAAACAGACGTACGATTGAAAAGATATGGCCGTTGGAAGTTGACATAGTATTATATGTATCAGGTACGCTCGAGCGGACCCAACCAATGGTCATGCGCGCTAGAGTAGGGGATCACGCGCTAGAGCGGGCACCAGAGTACGCACCAGTAGAGAGTGGGTGCGCTCGAGTGGGTAAACCTATGCTCGAGCGGGCAGTCTAGAATTCTGTACCCAAATTTTGAACTTCCCTGCTCTCTTCCAAAACAATCCATTGCCTACTCCCAGCCTTCAAACAACATTTGATGCATAAAATGAGCCTCCAAACATGCTCATAACATCACCATTTAGCCACCATTAAATCAACAAGAAAACAATCCATTTCTAACATCAAAACATGAACAAAAAAATCCATTTGAGCAAAGAAATGGGTATCTAACATGATTGAACATATTCAAAGAATCAAATAGGGATGTATGCATACAATCATATGAGTTTAACTTGCCTTGGGTGTTAAAATTCGAATCCTACACCAAAGCAACCTCTCCTAGCAAGTCCAAGCCCTTCAAACTCAAAATCCCCAAAAATAAACCTCTAGAAACAACCTAGCATGAAGAAATGAAATGGAATGAGGGAGAAGAGGATGCATGCACAAATTGTAACATCATCTCATTGATTTGAAGTAAAAAGTAAAGGAAAGAATGAGAAATACTTACCAATGAAGAAGATGGAGCACACTTGGTGGAAATGGAGACTTGGAGAAGATGAATAAGAAGATTAGGATGAAGATGCTTTCACCAAAGCCCACATGCAGCAACTAATTTAAGAAGATGATAGAGATAATAGGCAGGGGAAGGAGAGGAAGGTTTCCAATTGTAGTGAAAGAAGGAAATTCGTTTGAAGTGGGGAAGGAGGTTTTGAGCTAGAATTTCCTTCCTGCATTGCATGCAAGTCCACTAAGGAGCTAGAATTTTTAAAAGGGGGCTTGGGCCGGAAAATGGGTCAAGATGGATATGGATTCAATGGGTCAAATCATGAAAATTAAAGCCCATGCTATGCTTTATGCAATGCACCAAAAACCCATAAAATACTAATGACATACAAAATCCAAAACACTCCAAATAGTCATACTCTACCTCGTCAAAGTCAACCCAACTAAATTCTACCTAATCAAACACAAATACATACAAAACATCCGTTAAGTTACTAATCTCAATTAATTAACTCTAAATCAAAATTAAGGCGGGTGGGGGTGTTACGTACAGTGCAAAACTAGTTTCAACTCCTATGTGTACTTTTGGTTCTCTTTCACGCTACTCCGGATCTCAGATCTCCATCTTTGTTTGACCCGTCGAATTAAGAGCATGGATGTGACAAACACAAAATTCCACTAAGCATCAATAATGATACATTCAACACTTTTAATAATATAACTAATGAGCATAGTGATGAACATGTTAAATTGCATAAAAAAATATGACTTGGTGATGCATGCAATTTTCAAAATGTAAAGTCATATGAACTCATCATGTGAACATCCATCAATCAATAGATATAACTATGAAATAGAAATAATGGATTTTAAAGAGGTTCATATGAGCAAGACCATAAGTATGAGATTGAAAAATGCACAAAGACGACGTCACTATGAAAACATGCATAAATCAATATCATAACCATCCATCTCATTTATACATTTTACTTTTAAAACCATGTGATAGACATTGTGAGATTGCATTTCATAGATTTTACTGTAAGTTAAGAAGCAATCTCATTTATCTCAACATATATACATATACATATATAATATATATATATATATATATATATATAGAAATAATCACAAGAGATGTAGTAATTGAGTTCCAATGTGATTTCTGATAATGTGACTATAAGCATAACCAATCATGGAAAAATTTTGACATTTGCATAGAAAGGATCAATCATCAATCAAGATCTAACTCATACCATTTCATTAATAAAGAATATAGGGACATTTACTTAAAAAAACTCCCTTAAATAGGGTAACCACTATTGAGACCCCCAAAATATTAAAATATCATGCAAGAACCTCCCGCCCAAATCTATCTTTTTTTCCCCATTTTACCCTTAGCCGATGCCAACGAGACCCTATTTCCGGTCTAGGGATTAAAATAGAAACAAAACAAAGAAAAGAAGAAATAGAAGAAGGAGAAGACCAGACCGCTAACCGTTCGGTCTCCATCTCACTTCCATGTCTGGTCACTGATGTCCTCTCCTTTCGTCTGCATCAAAACCCAAGCCCTAGGGGAAGTCCTCAAGTCTCAGGACCTAGTGTTCAAGGTAATAAATTTCCACACATTAAACTCTTCCTTCTCTTGCAAAACTTGAGAGCCCTTACTTCTCCAAAATTTTTTCTCCAATCTTCTATATCCAAGGCATTTTTGCTTACATCGATTTTTTATTTTTCGATTGTTACAATTGTGCTTAAAATTTTCGTGTTGCATGCATGCCAAACCAAGATCCAGGCATAAAACTCTCTCTTAATATCCTGGCCCGTTTGGTAATTTTACTTATCAAGTCAAGTCAAGTCAATTGAAACATCAAATCAAAAGCACCTTTTACCAAATTCCCTCCATCTTTTCCACAAAAAATAAAAAAGAAACTACCATTATTCACTAAAAGACAAAAAAAAAAAAAAAAAAAAAAAAACTCTATTTCCCTATACAAAAAGTCAAAAATATTCCATCTCAAACAACTAAAAACAAAATACCATCATAATCCACTTATATTTTATTCTCTCTTTTTATTTCACTTCATTCGACTTTATTTTAAAAGTAAAATGCCAAACGCATGATCAAGGCACAAAACCAAAGGGTATTCTGTTTCTTCTGCTAGTCAAAATATCCATCCCAAACAATCCATAAATACTTATATTTTATCTCCCTTTTTATTTCACTTCAAATTTATTTTAAAAGTAAAATTATGATCAACAAAACCAAAGGGTATTCTGTTTCTAAGTGAATGCTTGGAGATTTCTCTGCTGTAAAATGTCCCCACATTTGCGTATTTCTTCTATGAGTTTATCTCCTTTTCTTTCCTCCTGGTGAGAACTAAATATGAAATTAGTCAATCAATAACTTCTGTGAAACCCCCTCAAATTGGTGAATTACAATAGACATATTATCTACTTCATAATCATAGTAGTAGTTCTGTTCTGATTGTTTTCATCAGTTAATTATTATTTTTCTGCCTTTTCTTTTTTTTTTTTTTTAAGTAGCTTTGTCTATAACCGTACCTTGTTAATCATTTCCTTGGACACTGTTGCTTGTGCATGTTGCTCATAAAATGGACAATTTACTGATGGAATCTATCCAGTTATGTTGTTACATTGCACTTGTGATGGTCAAAGTAAACATTCATTCCACCTTATAGCACTCTGATTCATTATGCTTTCTTTTTTGTAAGTAAACCTTTGAGTGCATTGAAAGGCTTTGGTATTTGGACTAAACCTTTGACATGTTGGGGCAACTTCATTTTCTTACTTCTCAATTAAGATATGGATGTCGATGTGGATGTCAATGATAAAGATATCATTCACTTGGATGTGGCTCATTTGAATTCTGCATTTCATATTGTATCAAGTATCAACCATCTGAGTTTTTATGTGGATTTTCTGTTTTCATCATTTTTTCTTTATCTCTAAAAGTTGTTTCAAGGGGAAATAAAACTTTAATCTTGTTATTATTTCATTTGTTTTCTTAATCCTTGTGAAAGCTGAATGAAAGTTGAATATGAAACGAATGATTTTTTTTCCTTTTACAACTCTTTTTTAGAACTTCTGAACTTCATCCATCTTTATGACTATGTCCTTTCAGTAAGTAAAACCATTAATGACTTGAATTTAACTCTTCATTATTTGTAGTCGAATTGAACTCAAGCTTTGAAAAAGAATTACAAACTGAGAAAAGCAATACTTAGGTATGGAATACCAATGGAATAGCATCTGGGACCATTTCAACTAACCTTACCCAACATATAACAACAAAGAAAATGAATTAATAAATATGCTTCGTGGAAATTCTTTTCCATGCATACTCTTAAAGAATTAACTTATTCAATAGTATGGATTAATATAGTTAATAGGGGCACAAAGTCCCAATTAACAGGCAAACATGAAATGCAAGTACCAATCAATTTCATGTTTCCTTTCAGGCCGAGCTAATTGAATTGTCATTCATGGTAGAACATGGAATTTAGATCTAAACTACTCCAATTTTAGAAAAAAAGATTAAAATTTGATTTTCTTCTCTTTAGGCCTTGGGCTTCGCCGGCTTTGGCCACATATAATAAGGATAGGGTAAGGATAGCACTGGGGCTGGCCCAGTCCTTTAACAGCCCTACACAAAAGGCATTTCCTGAAGTTTCACAAACCTTTAAAATTAAATACCATCCCACACATCTTCCCCGGCTCCTCTCTCTACGAAAGATTCTATGTATCTCTTATCCAACCATGGCTAATTAATCTCTCCTCTGATGTGAGCTGAGCCTTGGAGTTGGAAGTGTATATATTAAAACAAATATGAACCAAAGTAGAGGCTATTTATACAAATATTAAAATCTCATGGATAGTACTAATTATTTGAAACGAGAATCCTATGGTTCCTACAAAAAGTCTTCAATCTGTGGCATGATTTTACTGTTCATTAGTCTACCCATCGACCAGAAAACATCATGAACTTATTATTTACTCCATACCACCGCGCCTAATTTTATCCTCATGGAACACACCCTCAGCAGATTTTACAGATGGCCTCCAAGATTTTTCTTTTTACATAATGGCCCCTCCAAGAAAATTTTCATGGGTCCATGGTCCACCCCAGCCATTTAACTGAATCTCAAAGAAAATATATGATTAGAAAACTATTAAGTTTTAAGACCATTAAATCAAGGGGTAAGATATTCGATGTGCTTTTTTTTTTTTCTTTCTTTTTTTACCCATAAGAGGGAAGAGACCTTTCCAGTTTCCATCTATTCTAAAGTCCCCAAATGGTATGTATGCATCCCATTGGGCCACATCAGCACGTAGGTGAAAAATCTTTCAGAAATAGCTAATCGATGCTAATAACACAAAAGCCCAAGAAGGGCAATTCGGCGACGGGTCCCTAAACATTCCACTTTATTGTCTTAGATCTACAATCTTTTCTCATAATGTGATAAGTCCTTTTTCCAAATTTGAAAACCTAAAATGTCTAATTTACCCTTTCTTCAAATCATATCAAATGATTAGTGGGATAAGCCATTAATAATTGTCAACTACCATTTAATTAGCCACGATTAATAAAATTTCACTAATGAGATTTTCAAATAAATTTCAAAAACCGGAAATAAATTTCATATAAATTTCTAAAAATGAAATAATTTAAAAAACGCAAATAAATTTCAAAAGAACGCAAATAAATTTCAAAAAATGAAATGAATTTAAAAAATGCAAATAAATTTCAAAAGAACACAAATAAATTTCAAAAAATTCAATAAATTTCAAAAGAACATAGATAAATTTAAAAAGACGCAAATAAATTTCAAAATATCCAAATAAATTTCAGAAAATGTAAATAAATTTTCAAAGAGACAAAATTTTTTCAAAAGATCCAAATAAAATTCAAAAAATATAAATAAATTTGAAAAGA
This sequence comes from Camphora micrantha, assembly GCA_003546025.1. NCBI lineage: Eukaryota > Viridiplantae > Streptophyta > Magnoliopsida > Laurales > Lauraceae > Camphora > Camphora micrantha. The sequence continues at coordinate 5,547,964 of QPKB01000007.1, forward strand.
CACAAATAAATTTTGAAAGACTAAATAAAATTAAAAAACGCAAATAGATTTGAAAAAACGCAAATAAATTTTCGAAAAAAACTCAAATTGATTTTCGAAAAACTTAGATAAATTTGCCTAATACACAGAAAGACTTATTCAAAAACTCAGTTAAAATTTTCAAAATGAATATAAATTTGTCAGAAACTTAGATAAATTTGCTTAAAACTCAGATAAATTTTCCAAAAACTCAATTAAATTTGTCGGGAACTCAGATATATTTGCCAAAAACACAGATAAATTTTTCAAAAACTCAGATAGATTTGCTTTTGGGTTTTTGAAACTAGGTCACACTTGACCCGATCTGACCCGGACTGGAACCGACCCATTGGGTCGTCTTCTTCCTCCTCTCGTTCTCTTGTTCCAAGACAAGAACTGGAAACGTTCTTGCGTCTCCTTCCTCTTTGGTGATGCCGCTAAGGCAGTTCCACACGTGGCTCCGGCGAGGTGGCAGTGGTGATCATCTCCTCTTGTTCCGGCAATGACGACGGCACCGACGAAGAACTTGTCTTCTTCTTTGGCAATGGGCGAATCTGGATCCTCTGTAATTTGGGTTTTTACGAGTTTTGGTTTGAAAATCCGAATCTACTGATCTTGATCTTCGAAGATAGTGATGGTCCACCTTCTGTTCAACAGTCGATCTGAATAGTGGATCTCTTCTCCGATTCACCTCTTCAAACCGTAACAGACTATCTCTGTTTTCTGCTCCCAGAATGGAGTTTTGTTCTTGCAAGTTTAGTCTGTGTGGCCCACCTCGATGTGGCCGATCTGCTCTGATCGACAGGTCTGCAAATCTCAGTAACCAAACATGAGATCCAATCCGAGCTCTTCATACAAACCGTCATCAAGCACTAGCAATGGGACAGAGTCTGTGTATCTTCTCTATTTTCGTTCTACTATTCTTCCTCTTGATCGTTCTGCAATTTTGAGCACAGTGATGGCCCACTTGTAGATATGCACTCCGATTTCTCGTCTTCCCCAAGTCCGACGTAGTAGAGAGAGCAGCACTAGGCAAATCCGGATCCGGGTTCTCTGTTCCTGTTATCTTCCTCGGCTAGGAGTTAGGAATCCTCTGCGTTCTTTGCCACAATTCCAAAATAGAAATCAACGATCTTCTCCAATCAACAATCATGGCCCCGCTTGCAATGAGGGGGAGAATGAAAGATTTGAAATTTTAGAATTCAAAATTAGATGCCTTAACAGTTGAAAGGGCAAATTAGTCATGTAAATATTTGATGTGACGTTTCTAGGGACCTCTGGCTGCAAACAGTCTAGCTGCTTGGACCAGAGCCCTTAAAAAGAATTTGCCTGGACTGGAGGCTGGATAGATTCAATTCTAAGGACGTTTCACTAATTATCTCTAGAATTGAAATAAAAAAAAAAATTTGCATGAACCATAGATCAGCCACCTTAGAAAATGGACTCAAACAACTGACTCGATTTCATTGAAAGCAACCATTACATACCCACATTAGATAGAAAACGATGGTCCACACGGAGATCATCAGAAAATGACCCACATAAGCAGTACGGGAGAGGGAGAGAGAGAGAGAGCGAGCTCACTCGGTCGCTACCCTGAGTTAACAGGCAGACTCGTGCCATTGCTAACGGCCGGCCCAGCAACCACTACACTGCCACCACTCATCGGATCCACAGTTGAATTATTCGCATCTAACCTGCTTATGATCACACCCTTCCCAAGTATGTTAGTGTTGGTGGCCCACTTAGCAGGACCATAGATCACAACATTCCTGTCCTTCTGCAATATCAGCACATAGTTAGCAATCGCACCCCCAGTGTTGCTAGCCCAAATGGGCGTCCCACCAGGCCTATATACCACCAGGTTCCCATCCTCCTGCATCGGACAGTAGCAGTTGCGAGAGTCTCCACCCGTGTTGGAGGCCCAAATGGGCTTGCCGTTGTCGTAGAGGACCAGGTTACAGTCGGCTTGGCATATGAGGGTCTAGCCTTTGTAGGTTAGGGAGTTGCCTGCGTAGAGAGTTTCTCCACTATAGAGTATATTATCAGCTCCATTGGCTGTTGGGTTGAGAATGATCAGGAAAATGAGGAAAGAGGAGATGTGGATGGGTTTGATGGTTGCCATGTTGTGGGGTTGGTTTGTGTGTTGGCTGTGTGTGGTGTGATTGGTGGAGGGTCGGTATTTATAGAGAGAGATGGAAATAATTCAACGGTAGGTGTGGTATGAGGTGGGGCTCTTTGTGAGAAATAGATAATGAGAGTAACGTTTGTGTGTGGTAATGACAGTGTCGGTTAGTCAATTAGCAAACCAGGACCCTATTCATAATTGGGTATCGGCAAAGCACGTTGGCTGCAGTTAAGTTTAAGCCAATTAATGGCAGAAGAAAATTTTCTGTAGAGAAGCCCTTTTCATAATTGGGTATGGACTTACTTAAACATGCCCAAGGATTGATTAGGTTAAAGCTGAGAGTGAGTTCAGTTGCATCTCATGTAAACTTCTAGCTGCACACTTGTAGGAATAGTCAAATTGTACTTCATATCATTCACACTGACCCATGTGAAGTGCACAGATTGGAACCATGTAAAAAGTTCAGATGTAGACATGGCTCTAGAATTCACCTTGGCACTGATTTTTCATATTATAAAGGTGAGGAATAAGAGATTTCTATGAAATAACTTAAACAATTACCAGATTATACTTAAATCCAAATTGGTAACTCTTGTTTATATTCATCTTACTGCTACTGAACCACAGACCATTTTGGTGAAAGCTGGGGGGAAAGAGATTACACATTTTATCCCTCTTACACTGTAGTGCTTCTTTTTTATTGTACATGCTCATATTGATGAATTTCATATTACCAATTAAAAAAAAAAAAGGAAAAAACAAAAATAAAGTTTCCAGAAGCTAAAGAACAAGTGCAGGAAGGCAATAATACAAGAGAAAAGCAGAAGATTCATGCGGCTATACAAGGAGATACGCCATCTTGGTAAAATTCTTTCAGCCGTGCTACAGATCCCGGATTTGTGCCCGGCTCACTGGGAGCCGTGCCAGACCCTTGGTCTGTAGTATTCTTTTGTACTGTCAGTACACATCAGGTACCAGGTTGACTAATCCAACACATCAAATAACATGTACAAGATCAACTTGAATAAAAGTCATTTAATAATGGCGTTGAATATTTTACTGTGGAATCGATCAGTTGAGTTGACCTGTTCGAGTTAGCTCAGTGCCAATGAAATTTCAAACCACAATAAAACCAAGGGCATTCATCAGGCCAACTGTGGTTCTCAAAACCCGGTCCTAGCATTATAATAGAATATTCTCTGGTACAGCACATACAAATTGACACAATGGTTTTGATTAGTTCTTCTATTTGTGAAATGTTAAAAATGTTAATGTGATTAGTCATTCTCAATGCATTTTAGGGGAAAAAAACATTCTAAACAACTATAACAGGCTGAAAACAGTCATTATTACAAACCGTTATGACCTACAATCATAATATTCCCTCTAAAAAACTTACTAATGGCAGGAGAAACCCTCACTTGATGGCCGGTCTTTTACATGGTCCCATATTTATCCCTTGAAGCATTTGGTGACTTGCCAAGTTAACATATAGTTAGCAATCTAATAGTGCAAGCTAGCCAATCCATTATAGTTTTATTTGACCTGGTGACCAGTGGCGGACCCTGGATTTTCGTTTGGGTGATACGGAACTTTTGCTAGAGATTTTTCACCTAATTTATCTTTCTTGCATATATAACCTAATCTATCTTTCTTGCATATATAAATTTATTAATTTGAATTAATTATAATGAATGCAGGTAAATAAATGTATATTTATATTTTATAAATAATAGATTCATTTTTTAAATAGTTTTAAAATTATTTATGAAAAACATGACTCTCCTGAGTCTCCACTTCGACTTTACCTGAGGGCTTTTTTTTTTTTTTTTTTTTTGCATTGGACGAGTTAAGTCCGAGTCACGAGCTTTCCAACTTTGGGTAAGACTGGATCACATGTCCAACAACTTAATAATGCCCGGACCATGAAGGAATCAAGATGCGAAACTCATATATAGAATTCATAATAAAAACTCACGGTACATCTTATATAGTTATCACAACAAAAACTGAGAGAGAGTTTCTGCGTTGTAGGATGTAGATTTGGGGATTTCTACTGCAAGAGAGAGAGAGAGAGATGAGAAAGATATCTGGATAGAAAGAGGGAGTCGACGATGATGTTGCTATCACTATCGGAAACGAAGCCTTAGTGCCTTTAGTATAGAGAGCTCTTGCTAATTTGAGATAGGTGTTTGAATTAAATTGAATGCAGTTCTCAATAATAGGCTGGGGCGACACCGGTCAAGGGGTGGTGCGGACTTGGGTCTCAACGGGTGCATGGCCCATACAACCCATGGCCCTTTAACGAAGTTCAACAAGTTACCTAGGGCGGCCGCACCCACATCGTATAATGTGGGTCCTCCCCTGCTGGTGAACCATTGAGAGAGACCGCAACCACAGCATTATTACAAATGGTATATTTATCCCTTGAGCATTATTTGCATCTGTTTTTTTTTTCCTTCTCTCTCTCTCTCTCTCTCTCTCTCTCTTTTTTTTTTTTTTTTTTTTTTTTTGTTTTGGGGCGTGGTGGTGGGGGGTGGGGGGGGGGGAGAGGGGGGGGGCGGTGGGTTTTACATTTCAGACCCAAGATTCCCACTAAAGATTCACATCTAGGCTAATAGTTACGACCCACATTTCAGACCCTAGCTTCCTAATGAAGGCTTACGTTTAGGCTATCAATTATTGAGCCATATCGCTCGGGCACTATCTGCATCCACTTTATTTTATTCTTTTTTATTTTTTTATTTTCTTTTTCTTTTTGGGTTGTTTTTTTTTTTTTTTTTTTGGGTGTGGGGGTTGTGTTTAACTATTTTTTTATTTTCACATTTCAAACCCAATATTCTCGAGGTTCACATTTCAGACCCAAGATTCCCACTAAAGATGCACGTCTAGGCTAACAGTTACGACCCACGGGGATACACAATCACGTCTAGCCCAACAGTTACGACCCACATTTCATACCCGAGCTTCCCAATGCGAAAGTTTTTGCAGGCTACCAAAGTGGATACTAGTTGTAATTTAACCAATAAATGCAGCGGAAATAACCATCAGACAATATAGAACTTGCTATCAACCAATCACACACCACAAGAAGGCAGATATAGTATGTAGCGTGGAAACCCTATCTAAGGAGAAAAACCAAGAACCAAAAATCAAGAGTTCACGAACAGTTACAAGATATACTCACAAGCTCCTTTATCTATACTTCAACCTATGGACTGTAGTTGTTCTTACATAGAATCCACTAACACAACATTCGTGATGCTTCGTTCTCCTTACTTGATCTTCCTGCACATTGCCAGTCAAGATGAACTATCTCCTACAAGAAAGGTAGAAGCAACAATAACCTTCTAGAGCAGCCATTTAGAACAGTCTCTCAATTACTCTAGAGAATAATCTCTTTCTCTAAGATATCTCTAACTCAGATTAATAAGAGTAGTAATCTTCAGGGTTGAGATCAATACCCTATATATAGCTCTAAATTCGTCCTTAAACTTAGTGCACAAGTAGGACTCAAATTGGGAAATATATTTTCAAAATGAAACAATTCTCATTCAGATCCGAAGACTTTCCCGAAATCTCGTGCCTGTCCGATAGATCGGACAGTGCATCTGATCTATCGGATCACCCAAATAACTTGGGCGCTTCTACTGTTCGATCGATCGGTCAGATGCTCCGATCGATAAGGCTGAGAGTTTCACCTGGGCTTCTCTTTTCTTCTATTCTTTGCTTCAGCTCTTCCGGCGACATAACCACAATCTATTCTAAAATAAAATAGAAGATACAATTCAATGGACCCAGAGTTTTGTCCAACTCATAAATTAGCCAACATAAAAATACTAACACAATGAAGACTCACATTTAGGCTATCAATTACTGAGTCATATCTCTCGGGCACTATTTGCATCCGCTTTATTTTTTTTTATTTTTTTTGGTGTGTGTGTGTGTGTTGGGGGGGGGGGGGGTGGTGGTGGTGGTTGGTTTCACATTTAAGATCCAATATTCCCACTAAAGATTCACGTCTAGGCTAACAGTTACGACCCACATTTTAGACCCGAGTTTCCCAGTGAAGACTCACTTTTAGGCTATCAGTTACAGGGTCATACCTCTTGGGCACTGAATGCCTTATCATGTCTGAAGATTCATGTCTTTTTTCTACTAAATGCCTTGCCATATACTAATTGGAAGCTAAGGCCGCATCGCCGTTGACATGGTGTTAATCATGTTTTCATTATGGTGCTCAATTGGATGATGGGGCCCACATTTTTAAATTGGAACTTGAGAATATATTATTGGAGGTGATTGAATTTATCTTGACCAGTCGGGATCATCTCTTTGTAGAACTCACAATGGAGTTTCAATGTTGAATTACACCACTTGTAATAGGTGCAAGAGAGGATTCGGACTACACCTGCCCATTAATAGGTCGGGGAGGGTAGAAAGTTGCAACCTTGGATGGAAGTGGAACAACCAAAATTATAACACTGTCCTTGTATATCATAGTTTTATTAGGAAAAGAAAATTAATAACTTATACCCTGCAAAAACAAACAAATCAAGATCTCCATTGCCCAAATTTAGAGTAAACAATCCAAAGTTCAAAAGTTAACAAAAAAACTCAAATCAAGATCTCCATTGTTCAAATTCGGAATAAAGAAAATCCAAATACAAACATGGAAAGAAATTTCAACAGAACCAAAAAAAGAAGAGGAAGAGATCGAACCTCTTCAATCACCGCTGCTTTGAAGAAGAAATCGAATGAAGATTCCTCCACAAGTAGCAGCCGCTAGTCCTAAAACCAGAAACGATGGTAAAGAAGGCCTGAAGAAGATAGGCGCACATAGTAGAATGAAATCGAAAGTTAGGACACGTTTGGATGTATGGGAGATAAAAACCCTAGAGATTTAGAATGAATGTATATATATACCTCGGAGGAGATTGGGATGGATTTCTCTATTGTCTTGTGGAGGATCGTCGACGGGATCTTGGTTTTGGTTTGGATTTATGGCAGAGAGATAGACAGAGATTGAAGCGCAAGAGAGGGAGGCAAAGAGAGAGGAGATTGGGAAGGATTTCTCTATCGTCTTGTAGGGATCGTCGATGGGATCTTGGCTGTTTGGATTTAGGGCAGAAAGACAAGAAGTGAAGCGCAGAGATGGAGGGAAGAATAGAGAGATGCGTTTATAAAACACTGTTGTTAAGGCGGGGATCGATTAAAAAAAAAGCGAGCAATGAAACTAATGGGAAACTACAACGCTATCAAATAATTTCGCTAATAAAACTATTGTTTACTACGCATTTAAATCCACGTCGCAAAAAAGCTCATTATCTGCGTCGTAGTAGGTATACTGTCGCAACTAAATATTATTTGCGACATCCAAATTGCGAAACAGATGATTATGCTTAAATTTGTTATGACACCATATGTGTCGCTATCTAGCGTGTGAATAAGATATTATGTGCGACGCATAATAAGACTTAAAATTATACCGCCATTTGGTCGCAAATGTGTAATGATAATAATTTTTACGCATTAATGATTTTTTTTACGCATTTATTTGTGACGCACTATATTCATTGCTAAAAGTATCTATTTGCAACGCATGGAGTCTTGTGTCGCAAATACTTAACTTGTTGTGACAGGTCTAGTTTTATGTTGCAAATATTTTTGTCGCTGAAAATCCCATTTGTTGTAGTGGCCAGTGGTAAGGAGCGGTTCTTATCTGGTTGCCCAAGGTTCGAACCCAGGGTACGTCACCTCTTCCAGCTTGTGCGGGCTCCTTTCCCACTTGTGTAGGCTTTCATCCCACTTATGCAGGCATCCTTACCCCTTAGGTGGGCTTCCTTCCCATATATATGCGGACTCTCTCTTGAGTCCCAACCAAGGTGACTAGGTAGCAAAAAGAGTCCCAGCCCCCTTGGCCGGTACCAAAAAGAAGAAGAACCCCTCCTCCAAAAAAATGTTTCTTCAATACAAAAATACAATATTTCAACTGTGTCTTCACAAAAATCCCTCACCACTCGTTCTCACCCTCCCAATCGAAGGGGAGTCTACTTGTTTGGATAAAGGTAATAATGATGGGGATGATGGTGACAACAATGATTATAATTTTAGTGGAGGTCGAGGTCATGGTGATGGTTATGCCATTAATGATTCTTAAGCTAGGTGGTGATGTTAATGACGGTTATGGTGATTGTGATGATGATGATGATAGAATGGTGATGAGTGGCGATGATGATGATGGTAGTGGCTTTGGTGGTGGTAATGGTGATGGATGGTGCTAATGCGCCAAGATTATGATGGCAATGGTTATGGTGATAATGATATAATATTGTGTTCGTGATGGTGGTGGAGATGATAAGAGATCATAAAGGGTCATGTATACTGCACCCTGACCCAATTTAATCATGTTTGTTCCTAATTAATTATATTTTATTTAAATTAAATGTGCTTAGATACTAATTAAGTTACTTTAGGGTAAATTAGTCTTATTCTAGCTTTTAGTTAGACCTTGAGTCTTGGGTAGGTAGTTTGATCAAGGATTAGCTCTTTTAGATAGAGCCGAAGACTTTTTCATAAATTTAGATTTTCTTATTTTGCATCATATGCTCATCATCTTGGTATCATTGCGTATATCTCATTGAGCACGTCATCTCTCATATTGGCATTTTCTCATTAGTGTAGACATCATTTTGGCATCCTTATGGATAATTTTCATACTCATATTATTGATGCCCCATTTGGACAATTTTGAATAAATAAATTAAAATCTTCATTATCATGGACATTTAGGAAGGTTACATCATTTTAGGTCTTTTCTTTTCTGTTACGGATCTCACTTCCATGAGATCTACTTTTAGTAACCTTCCCGATAATATATGGATTAAAAAAAAAATCTGATAGGTGGATCAAGAGTTATGAATTTTAAAAAAAGTTAAACATATGTGGGCTCCCCAAAAATTCAAATCTTTTCTAGGTCTCCAAATATACCTGACCCATATATCATCGGGACGTACTCATTGAGAGATTTTCACTGGTACTCAGATCTCAAAAATCCGACGGTCAGATCCCAAATTCTGAATTTTTTTCTTCAAACTTAATCAGGCCTGGATCCCTTAAAAAATCAGGTCTTTTCCTGACCTCCAAATTACTCAAACCCATACACCAATATGATCAACTCATCGAGAAATTTCCAACAGTACTCAGATCTCAAAAATCCGACAGGCGGATCAAAATCTGTGAAACCTGGGTCCCAGTGATAATGGCCCGGACCAAGGTCCAAACCATCCTACTCAAATCCAATCCATTAGGCCTGGCCCATCAAATCCGGCCCAATGCGACCTAACCAAGCCTAATTAAACTCCAACCCAACCCAAATCCCAAACCATCTTAGTCCAAACCCATCAGGCCCATTCAACCTAACCTACCTACTAATACCTTGGGCCTGACCCAAACCTGACCTGGGCCCGAACTATCCTTGACCCATCACCTGGATAAGGGAAGAGAGTGCATCAGATATGGGAAGGAGAGCCCCAGATCTGAGGACTCTCGTTTCCCCCCTTAAATCTCGTCTCTCCCTCTCTATCCCATGCACAGAAGACTCCCCCTCATAGCGGCCATCTCTCCATCGTTTCCCTCCGGATCATCACCTCGTCTCCACCATCGTCCAAATCGTCGGCCATCTCCACCATCTCACGCAGCCCTCATCATCCAATCTCTCCATCACAGCTACCACCTCTCATCTCCCTCTCCCTGCAACCCATCTTCGTCTCTCATCGCAGCAGAGCAGCCGATCTGATCATCCTCTTTTCTCCATCTTCCCCCCGCGCAGAACAGCCTCCCCAGACTCATCTCAGCCATCTCGATCCTCTTCATACGCAGACCATCTCTCACGCAAGCCTTCTCTCACAGAACCCCATTCCCATCACGTTCTCTCCCAGGCTCTCCTTCTCCATCACGCAGACCCATCTCTCCCGTTTAGTTTCTCCATCAGGCCCAGCCATCTCCATCAACCTCCCTCCCAGCGCAGAACCCCCTCCATCTTCACCACTTCCTCTCCCTGCAACCCATCTCACGCACCCTCTGCTCCTCACCCTCCGCGGCAGCACGCTTGACGCACGTAGCAGCAGCCCTGGCACACGCAGCACCTTCTACCACCTCCGCGCGTTGCCGGGACGCCTCCCCTGCGCAGGTACACTCCTTCCGTCTCTGCGACACTGCCGCACCCACCTGCACACCCATCTCTCTGTTCCCTCTCTGTGTTCTCTCTCTCCGTCTCCTTGTTCTCTCTCCCTCTCTGCTTTCACCTCCCTGCACTCTCTCCCTCTCCTCTCTCTTTATCTCTCTGTTCTCTCTCTCCTCGCCCCCTCTCTATCTCTCTCGCATCCTGCTGTTTCTCTCCATCCCTCTCTACTCTAGTACTCTCCCTCTCTGCTCTCTCTCGCTCCCCATCTCTCTATTCCTTCTCTGTCTGCTCTCTCTCCCTCTTTCTTCTTCTCCTCCTCTATCCCCGCCTGCGCAGTGCCACCTTCTCTCTGCTCTCTATCTCGTTCTCTCCCTCTCTGTTCTCCCCTTCTTCCTCTCCTTCCTCCTCTTCTTCGTCCTTTCTCTTCTCCCTTCTCTTCTTCCCTCACTCTTCACCTCTTCCCTCACCTGCACGCACCCACTGCACCTCTTCCTTTTTCTTTCTTTCTTCTCTTCCTCTTCTACCCCATCTTCTTCTTTCCTTCCTCCATCTCCGTGCATCCAACCTGCACACACCCACCAGCACACACACACCCCTCACCGTTTTCTTTTCCTTTTTTGCGTTTTTCTTTCTCCTCTCTCTCCTCCGCTTTCTTCTTCCCACATCACCTGCACCTACATCCATCTACACACCCCATCTTCTTTTACCCTTCTCTTCCTTCTCTTTCTTTCCCTTCTTCCTCCTCCTCTCTCTTTCCCTCAACCACTCCACTGCACATTCCTTATTTCCTCTCTTTTCTTCTCTTCTTCCTCCCTCTCTTCTCTTCGTCCCTTCCAGCCACAGCCTCTTCACACTATTCTCCCTCTTTCCTTTTATTTTCCTTGTCTTTCTCTCTTCCCTTCTTTTCTTTCTTCCCCCGTCTCCTCTCTGCATCACCACCACACCTGGCCACTGCGCATTCCTTTACTGCTGCTGCACACACGCACCCTGTCTCCACACCCACTTAAACCAGCCCATTCACCTAACCCAAACCAGACCACTGACGGCCCAACAGTGACATTTACCATATACGAGATTTTAGTTTTTCTTTCTACATCGCATACATCAGTGAGATCCGTTCTTCCCCATTCTAAGTTTCAGTTTATTTTTATTAATTTTGCATCTTTAAATCAGGTTGCAATTTAATTAGTTGCATATTCACATTTTATTTATATGTGTTAGTCTAATCTCATGCATCTTTAATTTAGGTTTCCATTTAATTTAGTCGCATATTCATCATTAATGTATCTGCATTGTAGTTTAATTGTGTGCATTTTAGATCCCAGGTTGCAAATATTGAATATAATTTATCTACACTGATAATCTTAATTTGTTCGTTTGAATCAACTCTAGCAGCTTGCAATACATTCAAGCACTCATCATTTTGCATCCTCATCCTCCATTTTCGTTAACTTAGCCCTTTCGGGACTAGGAGAGCGGCGGTAGGTGGGCTGGCCCTTTCTTGGGGTCAGCCCGTCTATGCACTCCAATGCAAAAGAGATGAACGGTTAGATTAGGTTCCATGCACACCCCTAGTTAGGCCCTTCTAACCCCATATTTACAAAAATCCAAAAAAAAAAATCAAAAAATCCCAAAACTCGAGAAAAAGATTTTACATTTCTTTTCTTCATTCAACCTCCACCAATTTTCACCATTAAGCTTCATGCTATTAGGGTAGGCTATACTTGATTCATAGATTCATCGATATTTGAAAAAGAATTTTTAGCACGTGCTATATTTTCAAAATCATCTTTCACCCATGCTTTCATTATCGCTTCAATGCACTAAGTAACACCGATCCTTTTGGTGTTAGTGACCGCGACATCGTCCACCTTTCTACGCGACTCCCTAGGCTTTACGGCGATAGCCTCCTAGCGGACCACCCATGATTGACAGTGGCACACAGTCCCTCACTCTCTCCTAAGTTAGGTTAGCTAAGTATGTATCCATCCTCAACATGCCCTAAGTGATTGTTGGTTTTAAGGTACTCTAGAATGGATGGATACACACTTAAAACCAACAATCGCTCCCTCACTCTCTCCTAAGTTAGGTTAGCTAAGTATGTATCCATCCTCAACGTGCCCTAAGCGATTGTTGGTTTTAAGGTACTCTAGAATGGATGGATACACACTTAAAACCAACAATCGCTTAGGGCACGTTGAGGATGGATACACACTTAGCTAACCTACTGCCGCTTCCTAGTCTCGAAAGGGCTAAGTTAACGAAAATGGGGAATGAGAATGCAAAGGATGAGTGCTTTAAATGTAATGCAAGCTACTAGAGTTATTCAAACGAACAAATTAAGATTATAAATGCAAATAAATATATTCAATAATTGTTACCTGGGATCTAAAAATGCACACGATTAAACTACAGTGCAGATACATTAATGATGAATATGCGATTAAATTAAATAGAATTCTAAATTAAAGATGCATTAGGATTAGACTAACACCTATAAATGAAATGTGAATACACAACTAATCAAATTGCGACCTGAATTTAAGATGCAAAATTAATAAAAATTAACTGAAAAACAGAATGGGGAAGAATGAATCTCACTGATGTGATGTAGAAAGAAAAACTAAATGTCACTGTTGAGCTCTTTCTCTTAATGGTGCTGTGTTACTCTGGGCGTTGGACCTCCATTCTATGATACGTCAAATTGTGGATTGATGGGCTGAATGGTGGGCCAAATTTATAAGTCGGTGGGCCGGCACTGGTCTGGGTTGGGTGAAGTGAATGGGCTGGTTTAAGTGGGTGTGGAGGCAGGGATGCGTGTGCGGCAGTTGTAGGTGAAAAGAGAAAAGAGAAAGGAGAAAGGAGAAAGGAGAGAAGTGAGAAGGGAAGGAAGGGACGTGGTGGAGATAGTGTGAGGTGGGTGAAGAAGAGAGGGGGAAAGAAGAAAAAGAAGAAAAGGAGAGGGAAGAGGTTGCTGGTGATTGTGGGTGCAGGTCACAGGGGGGAGAAGAAGATGCGCTGTGCAACAGGTGGGTGCAACGTAGGGAGGAAGAAGACACAGTGGAGCAAGGTGAGTGCAGTGGCTGTGGCAAAAGGAAGAAGAAAAATGGAGGCGTGCAGGTGGGTAAGGGCGCAATGGGTGTGCACTGAAGAAGAAGAAGGAGGGAGAGAGAGAAGAGAAAGAAAGAGAAAAGAAAGAAGAGTTCTCAGTGCAGGGAAAGGGGAGAGGGAGTGAGCAAGTGAGAAGAAGAAGAGAAAGGAAAAGAGAGGAGGAAGGAGAGGACTGCAGGGGAAAGCAGAGAGGGAGAGAACGAGATAGAGAACAGAGAGGAGGTGGCACTGCGCAGTCGGGGACAGAGGAGGAGGAGAAGAAGAAGAAGAAGAAGAAGAAGAGAGAGAGAGAGAGAGAGAGAGAGATGAGAGGCGCGGGAGAGGTGGAGATGGCGGAAAGAGGCGGAGCAGAGGGAGGGAAAACAGGGAGAGAGGAGAGGAAGAGATGGAGCGACAGTGCAGGGGAGAGCAGGGAGAGAGGCAGAGCGGAGAAGGAAAGGAGGAGAGGAACAGCAGGATGAGAGAGAGACAGAGAGGGGGCGAGAGAGAGGATGGAGATGAAGAGGGCGGAGCGGAGAGGGAGATGGCGGACAAGAACAGAGGGGGCGAGGGGGAGAGAGAACAGAGAGATAGAGAGAGAGGGTGGAGGAGAAAGAAAAGAAAGAAGAAGAAAAGGGGGCTGAGTGCGGTGTGCAGGTGAAGGTGGCTGGGCGCTGCAGAAGGAGGCAGCGATGATGCTGAGAGGGGGAGAGGAGTGCACCTGGTGCCGGGGAGGCGTCCGGCTACGTGAGGAGGAAGATGAATGCTCTGCAAGCTGCGTGCTACTGGAGTTGCTGCTGCTGCGCAGGATGGAGAGGGAAGGAGGATGAAGAAGAGCAAAAAGAAAGGGAGAAAAAGAGAAGGTAGGTGCGTGTGCAGTGCGTGGGTGGCTGAGGAAGATGAACGGAGAAGGAGATGGAGATGGGCGAGATGAGATGGTCTTCTGGGAGTGATGGAGATGGATTGGAGGGAAGAACGGCGAGGGATGGTGCAGAATTTGGACGATGGAGAGGAAGACGATGGAGATGGAGTTGGGGGAGATGAGATGGTCGTCTGGGAGAGATGATGGTTGTGGGAGATGGAGGTGGGCTGGAGTTGAAGATGGGAGACGATGGCTGTGAAATGGAGAGGATGAGAAGAAGATCGAAGATTGCGCATGTAGAAGAAGATAGATACGGGAAGAGGGGTTTAAGAGAGAGTCCAGAGATCTGGGACACTACTTCCCCTAGATCCCTGGGCTCTTTCTCCCTTATCCAGGCGATGGGTCAAGGAGTCTGGGCCAGGTCAGGTTTGGGTTAGGTGGATTTGGCTCAATTTTAATGGGTTGGATCGAGTCAGGTTCGGGTTCGGGTTTGTTGGCCCAATGGGTTGATTTAGTTGAGGTTTAAGCTAGGTTGAATGGGCCTAATGGGTTTGGATTAGGATTCGGGCCAAGGATTTGGATCAGAGTCTCGGGGCCCAAAAGGTAGGCTGCAGCAGGACTTGGTCTGGGCCATCATCACCCGGACCAAGGTTTCGCAGATTTTGACCTGCCCGTCAAACTGTTGAGGTCTTATTACTGTTGGAGATTTCTGAATGAGTAGATCATATTGGTGTATGGGTTTTGAGTAATTTGGAGGTCAGGAAAAGACCTGACTTTTTAAGGGACCCAAGCCTTATTAATTTTGAATAAAAAACCAAAACTTGGGATTTGACGGTTGTATTTTTGAGATCTGAGTACCAGTGGAAATCTCTTAGTGAGTAGGTCCCGATGATATATGGGTTAGGTCCATTTGAAGACCTAGAAAAGATTTGAATTTTTGGAGAGCCCACATATGTTTAATTTTTTTTAAAAAAAATTCACAACTCTTGATCCACCCTTCAGATTTTTAAATCCGTATATCATCAGGAAGGTTACTAAAAGTAGATCATCATGGAAGTGAGATCCGACTCGAAACATCAGAGTTGGTGGGACCCATAAAAGATTAGGCCTATAATGATGCAACCCTCCTAATTGTGCATGATAATGAAGATTTAAATTTATTTATTCAAAATTATCTAAACGGGGCAAAATTGGGGCATCAATAATATGAATATTAAATTGTCCATAGGAGTACCAAAATGAGGTGTCTACAGCGAACCCATCGAGATGTCCGCATTCCTGGGACTTCTAGTCCATCAAGAGGATCGACACATCGGGACGCCTAGGTAGATTTATCATGATGATCATATTCATTATAATCAACGGGTAGAGCATTGTCCAAGGGACTACCCAAAAGAAGAATTTCAAGGACATAGAGAGTATCGAGAGGAATATGACCCGCATTACCCGTCAGGGGTAGACCAGGATAAGCCTCTCATTCATCTTAGGCACGAGAGAATTAGGCATCGTGTTGATTACTACGAGGGTGAATCAGTTAGATTTTCTCCACGCGGCACACACCGTGACCAAAATTATGACTCTCCGCCAAGACATAGGACCCATGAGCCCATTCGTAACTAATGGTTCAGATCGGGACGGTCCAACTGAACAAAATGATCTTTGGGTCAGAGTTTGATGGTCTTCGAGGGTCTAGATCAAGATCCAGATGAGATAGGAGGACAAGGTTTAAGAAAATAAGTCATCTACCCAACGATCTTAAAATATCATAATTTCGAAAAGCCCTTCAAACTTACCTAAAATTACAAACTACCTCCTATTGTACCCAAACGAACTCGCATCCTGGCTCAACTTCGCACGCACGATCTTAACGCCAGACTGATTTGGCTTCTAAATGAACTTAATTAGCAAATAATATAATTAACTAAGCTAATCACTAATCAGGATTGCTAGTCACTAATTAGGATTCGGGAACCTTACACTATCGATGAAAGGTTTTGTACCTGATAGGGTTTATTGTCTGCTTCAAAAAGAAATTGGGCAATTATCAAATTTGTTATGTTCAATATTGTGATAATGCCCAAATGATCTGAAGTTTTTCTCCAGCTATAGTCTGGACCATTTCTGTTGCATTTGATGTGGAAAACATGTTTATTTTTATTCGTTAGAATCAACAGATTTTCATGATATTATTGAACGATGATGTGAGTAAATGTGGCCTCGAAATGAATGGTTGATCATTATTTTGTGAGCCTTGTTTCTTCTCATCTAATGCTGTCCTGAATGATTGATACACCTTATCTGATGCTTATAATATTTTTGTTGTGATAGTTAATTTCGGAAGTTGATTTTGCTCTTCATTGTTTTGTTGATTAGGGCTGGACTAATGACTCATTTAATCACCATAATGGATGCATTTCATTTATGGGCAACAATGCTGCGTTGCTGCAATAGTGCCCATCTTAAATGCATGATGGGGCCCACCTTTTTTTAAAAATCCAAGCGGTTTAGACTTTCGGACAAGGACAGGTTGAAAATAGAGATGCCAAACATACATTAAGTTACTACTCACATATGTAAGATGGCCACCATTGGATCGACTGTATTTTGAACACGTGATTATTTCTTTTTTTCTTATCTAGGATATAAATTGAGGGAGTCCCTTGTGTTTGATCAATCCAACTATTGTCCCACAGAAACCAACTTGGAAGATTTAGTTAGAATGAATACAATGGGTTTTAGGGCCAATAAACAGCTTGGATTAGAAAAAGATGGCCCTGAACAAGAATTTGAGAAGCGCGCTGCACCTCATTCCATTTTAGTTTTAAGATGGGCACAATATAAAATGAGAACGATATCGATGGATTACAGTAGGAGTTTAGAGACATGCAATATTTTATCCTTTGTAAGTTCTACTCTGCCAATTATCAAGGCCAATAATGTACAATTTTACCAAAAGATTTAAGAAAAACAATGACATGATACGTCAAAATCATATTACAAGGATGTAATGTTGTTACAAACTACAGCATAATATTGGTGTAGGTCTCAGGCTTCAGTCCTTTGAAAGCTGTAAATTCTAATCATATTCCAATATGAACAGAGAAGCAAAAGGCATGATGAGTTCAACTCAAAGTAGAATTTCTAGAAAAAAAGAAGAAGAATCAATCTTGCACAAGAGGTTCTTCAAGTACTTCTGAGTTCTCTGACGTGGTCACATCTCTTTGTTGGACAGTCAGAAGTGTGATATTATTATCTGTGCATTTGGAGAAGCTTTATGATGGGGGGGGGGGGGGGGTTTTTTTTTTTTTTTTTTTTTTTTTCCTATTATGTACATCTACGGCAAGTACATGGTAGGGATACGGATTTTATATATAAAAAGTAAAATATCGGATATGATATGTTGTCCATTCTAAAATATTTGTACATCATAAGTGAGTTCATTCTTGAGCAACTCAGACTCAGAATTGATCATTTTCTTTGGAAGGGTCAGAATAAGCGACTCAAGCAATTGTTTTCTCTAATAGAGATTTCAGAAGAAGCAACTCAGTTTTAGTGCTCATAAATCCACCCAACTCAAGTGTCTTCAATAGGTCATGTGAGAAGACTGGATCGTAAGTTTCTTTAAGCCACAACCTCACTTTATCATATCTGAAGCATCTGTCCCTTTCTAACCCTGATAGAAGCTGTTAGTTCAAGATGAAAATTGGGGATATAGTGTTTAAGGGGATTGGTATGTCAAATCCACAAGTATGAAATTATGATAAAAATAAGGGTTTTTTTTTTTTCAAAAAAAATCCTTAAACTCTTATTAGACCAAAATGGACCTAAAGTTTCATTAGTAATTAGATTTGACTTCCCGCCACACTTTACCTATTTTTTTGCACTTTCCTGCTAAGCAACGATATCGCTGCTTGTCCTCGACCTGCTTGTCCTCGATGAACAACAATATTGCTACTTATGGAGTATTTAAGCAACTCGAAAAAATTATATTGAGATGGTAAAATTTGCAAGAGCTCGGGCAAAACATTCCTATAATAAATTATTCAAGAGCAGTGCACAGTGGAACATTCCTATCCCACTTAATTTGAATAAGATTGAAGTTTTGTTAACTAATCAAATACTATTAGAAAACTGATTAGCTATAATTAACTACGAGCAAAACATGCCCACACTCAGCATGGGAAATATAATTTATAATATTTAAAATGATAAGATTCTTAAATATTATTTCATCTAAACCATACTAAGATGATAAAAGTTGCAATCAAAATTAAAACTTAGAAAGAAACATAGGTGGTTAATTTCAAAATGATAACACTTTAAATTGTTTGGAATCGAGTGAGTGTTTTGCTTCGAACATTCTTTTGAAATCTTTAGAATAAAACCATAATAAAATAAAATAAAAGTAATAAAAACACCACAAAAAAACAATATAAAAACAAAAGCCTACAGACAATCCAATAATAAAAATAACTTAAAGAAACAAATAAACTCAAAGAAACCCAATGCCTAAAAATCAAAAGATGAAAAGAAAATAAGAGAAAAAACATAAATCGATGAAAAACTATCACCACGAAAAATAAAAGAATCCATCAAAAGCGGAAAAAATTAATTAAAAAAAACTATGATAAAAAGAAAAACCAATTAGACACCAGAAAATGAATAAAAAGGAAAAAAAAAATTATGAAACAATTGTATAATATAAATAATTAAAAATGCAACAGTAAGAATCCCCATATTTCACTCATTCTCGTTATTTTGGATTGCGTGATTCAAGGGATTGTCTGTAGGGCGTTTACTGTTAAAGAAGAAATATGAGGGCCGGTTGGTGCACAGGACATCTAACGTGGTTTTACCGGTAACTTTCTCAAAGATTTTATGTAAACCACAAAAAGACTAATCCACTAAAATTTAAGGCGAAGAATTCTTTTAGGGTTTCAAGTATATACTTCAGCACTGAAACTGTTCTTAAAATCTAGGTTTAATCTAAATATATGCATAAAGACAGATTCATTCCAATTAAATAGATTTGACTTTCCAAATAAATTAGCAGTGCCATTCCATTTCTTCCCTTGACATAAAAAATGTGTTGGAGATTATCAAACCTAATAATGAGATGGATGCAATCTAAAATGAGAATAAATTACAGAAGGAGTTTAGAGACATACAATTTAGAGAAATTCCTTTGTCAGTTCTTCTTTGCCAATTATCAAGGCCCATAATATTTCAAATAAAAAAAAGAATCATAGAATATGAGAGCTTTCACAATTAAGAAAAACAATAACATAATACTTCCATGTCATAATATAAGGATGTAATGATAAGAGCTGCACATAATATTGGTTTAGTTCTCAGGCTTCAGTCCTTTGAGAGCTCTAAATTCTAATCATTCCAACATGAACAGAGAAGCAAAAGGCATGGGTTCCACTCAAAATAGAAAATCTAGAAAGAAAAATGCTACTTGTCTCGAGACTTTTGTCCCGGGACTTGGCCCGGTTCCCATGGGAGCCGTTGGATCCCATGGGGAGTCGGGCCATGTCCCGGGACAAGTAGCCTGACTCATCTAGAAAAAAGAAGCAGTCATACACAAGAGGTTCTTCAAGTACTTCTGAGTTCTCTGACATGGTCACATCTCTTTGCTGGCCAGTCAGATGTGTGATATTATTATTTGTGCAATCGGAGAAGCTTTATGGAGGGTGAGTTCATTTCTAAGCAATTCAGAGTTGTTAATTTCCTTTCGAAGTTTTAGAATAAGCGACTCGAGAGCAATTGTTTTCTCTAATAGAAACTTCAGAAGCAGCAACTCAGTTTTAGTGCTCATAAATCCACCCAACTCAAGTGTCTTCAATCGGTCATGTGAGAAGATTGGATGGTGAATTTCTTTCAACCACAATCTCACTTTATCATATCTGACGCATCTATCCCTTTCTAAACCTGATACAAGCTGTTAGTCCAAGATGAAACAGAAGAGGCCGGTGAGTATGGACATTCATATGAGCAACAAAGCAACCAAATAAATTAGAATGCAAGAGAGAAATATAGGGACTGACATAAAGACGAGCTGTCTCAAGAGCAGGGCAAGCTTTTAATAGGGATATGAACGAGGCAAGGTAATCTTTGCTTTCTTTGTGCTTTATAAAGACATCTAGCTCCTTGAGATTTTTGAACACAAAATGATCATGGAACGGGACAGGTAAATGCTTCCTGCATTTGGGTTTCTGTAGCAACAAACAACTTGGAAAGCGTTAAAAAAAATTCAAGAGAGAGAACCAATGCTCCAAGTAAAACATATAACCTGAATGTCAATCTACTGGCAGCTCACTTGGTTAAAGATCAATCCCTGGCTGTAGCTGAGTGGGATTATGATCAGTACTTGCCTTACCAAAAGAAAATAAAAGAAAAAAGAAATTGATTCTACTGAGAAAATCTGTTCATTTTTTAACTCTTTTGCAAGGAAGACACCAAACAACCAAAAAGTGGGTTGTATGGGAAAGCAGAACAACTATCCTGTCACATTCGGTCCCGATTCACCCTGGCCTGGCCTGGCCTACGTAATTCATGAGGACCTTGGCCTAGGATAATTCCTGAGGTGAGACACACGTACTTTTCCAATGGATGTATCAAAACGAGCACATATGCAAATGGAAGAAAAAGAAATCCACTTCCCACACATATTTCCACACCTGAAATAACCAATCACCAGCAAATAGAGTCCTTAGAGATGTCATGGCAGACAGTATTCTTCTCCAACCCTCAAGATCTTCATTCCAGCCACTGTCGAAGCTGATGAATCCGAGATCAGCTTCACGTAAGTGCGAAAAATCACTCCAAGATAGCTTCCACCCTCTGCAGGTAAAAAACAAGAGACTGGGAGCATTGATCTCTAACGTACCAGGACTCCTGCGCTCTGGAAATGAGATTATTTTCAAATTCCTGAGCCGTGAGGAGTTGGTAGCAGAAATCCTGAGCCGATTCATTAAGAAACTACAGTCAATAACTTCTAAGTTCTCTAGTAGATCACACGTAGAGATCAATGTGCAAAGTACCTCCTCCTTAATGAAGACTCTCTCTAAACACAGGGTTACAAGAGACTTGAACCCACGGAAATTCACCGAGAGATTCAATTTACCATCTCTGAGAGCCAAATGCATCAACGTTTGGCACTCGAAAAGAGAAAGAGGATAACTTTCCTGGTAAGGGTAGGCAAGGAATAGAGAAAGCTCTTCAACGTTGTGTGTGGCAGCATAGCGGAGCCATCTGCTCACGGCTTCTGTCTCTGGGTGGTCGTAGAAGGTATTGCAGTATTTCAAGCTGCGTAGTTTGGGTGCTCTGTGGAGATCCAAGCATCGATCGATAACTGTGGGTTTGCAGTATGAGAAGTCGAGAGAGGGATTCCAAGTCCACAGAAATCTCCATCTGGTTGATAGGATGCTGGTTGTTGCAGCATATTTCATGTGCAAGAAGGAGAGGATGTGGACAAGGATTTCATCTGGGAGATTGCTGATACGATCTCTTTCACATACTACTTGTGTTCGTGTTTGTGTAATCTCGGAAATTTTCTTCTTCTTTCGAGTACGATGCATTTGTGTGGATTGGATGAATTGATGGATGGAAGGTATTGGAGAGTATGGATTTGGGGAAAAAATTGATTTAGTATTTGGAGTGGCTGCTGTGGGGGTGTCGATTGGGATTTTTCTCTCTTTTTTTTTTTGTGTATGAGTTGGATGGTGGAGTCGGGTTTCGGTTAAGGGGAATTAGGGGATTTGGGAAATTTTGGGTTTTAGTTCAGCTGGCTTGAGTTTCGGAGATTGGAGGGTTTCAAGGGGATTTTTGGATGAAAAGCTGGGGAGTTGAGTTCGTTAGAGGTGCGGGAAGGGTTTCAGACTATTTGGAGTTTGGAGGGTTTGGTTTCTAGTGATGCAGGGAATGTTGGGGTCGGTATTGCTGGGGATCGGCGAGGAGTTTGGGTGGAGTAAAGATATGTCGGGGCTGGTTTGTGAGAGATGGTGGAATGAAGATAGGTTTGGGACGATAGAGGATGGTGATGAACGAATAGGATGATGACACAATGGATGGTAAGGAACGAGGTTCTATGGCAATCCGGGATGAAAATTTGGGATTTTCGCTCTGATACTAATTAAATCAGCCTCGATCCGCTAGCGGTGATGAATTGGACGGAGACAAGCCATGCGAGAGAGTTTGCCAAATTCTGGAGAGATCCCATTGAGGACCAATTTCGCGGAAGGGAATTAGTCGATTTCTTCTCAGAACTCATTAACATTCTCAGACTGAATAAAGTAAACAAAACCAATCGTTATTATTGAATAATCTTGAACTACAGGGATTGCATATATAGGAAGGGTTTCACATCCCCTTTAGTAATAGGACTTTGATTTCCTAAAGGATAAAGGAAATAACTTGCTTAACAATTCAAATAAAATGAAACTCCTAATTTTATTTACTTCTAAATAAATAACAACTCTCTAAATAAGACTCTTAACTGATTAAAACTCTAACTAAATGGATGTCATATTGGGCTTATGGGCTGGGCCCAATTAGTTGGCAGACAATGGGTCTGGCCTGCATCAAGAGCCCAATATATTACCTCAATTTTCAAGAGTCATTCTTAAAAACTAGTCTTTTTCCATATCATTCTTTATTAAGACTTGGGCCCGAACCCATCCCATACACGGAATCGGTGCCGACTCCACCCTCTCATTAACGATTCCTGTTCCAAGTACACTATGGACCCTAACCGGAACTGTCCTGCTTACATCCCCATGTAAACCCACCACTAATATGAGATGTCCCCGTTTTTTTTTCTCTCTCTAAAGCTATACACAATCTTAAATGGGACCAATTCTATTGGTTTGGCCAGTTCATTTAGTAACATTCAGTTGGCAGTAAAAGGCATCCAAGCTCACCTTAAGTGCCAAGGATCAACCTGAGCACTTGAGTGGAATACTATTATTGGAATTTAAGCACAACGAAGGAATGCAGCAACCCAAGGGATGACCCTTGGGCCTTGATTAAGCAAGTTTAAGTCTAGGATAATTTACAAATAGTAAATAAATATACACTCAACAATTCAATTATCTAATTATTTACGTAGATAGTACCACAAAAAGAATAAGCGTTCAATCACCCAGTTATTTGTGTAGAAAGTACCACAAAAGAATGAGCAAAAAGCAAATATCTATGTGGAAATGATAACTTCATAAATGATACCAAGGATCATAACCTTTAAGAGATCAATACTTTAGCATTTGGCGAGGCTCTAGGAAGAGTTAAGAGTATTTTAGCGACCTTGAAAAGTAGCACTCCCTCACCCACCGATTCTACAAACTTGCATTTTCCAGTGATCTTAGTAATCACTCTCTCCAATACTGTTGAGCTTTTGAGTAACAATGCCAAGAATTGGACTTACTTGAGAAGTAGAGTAAGTAATCCCCCCATGAATTTGTTTACTTTGATAGTTTTGAGATGCTGCAATGATATACACTTCTCCTTCCAGTAATTTCTTTCATCAAAATCATATTCATTGAGAAAAATCCTCATTTGGTTGAAAACTAGAATGAAACCATATTAGACTCTTAAACAAACCTACCAGGGATTATAAATGTTTGGAAATGTAATGTCCCCTCTTTTGGACCAGTATCCTTGCTCCTCTGTCATCCCTTTATAGGGTGTTCTCACATTTGAGAAAGTAATGGACAACTGAGACATTGCCACTGGAGTCTACATGATGTAGGACCAGCCAATTTACAACCACTTGATATACATTATGGGACACACCTGTTTTTTAGCCATTTAATATGCACATTTTAAGACCAATTATTGGCGTGGATTCGATGTAGCAAGTGCAGTGTCCCAACTATATAGGGATGGCAATGGGTCAATCGAGTCTAAACAGGGACCCTCCCCGCCCCTCTCCTATTTGGAGTGGCTTTGATAGTAGTTTTCTTTAAACGAGGTGGGTTTGGACTTTGTTGATCTAACCCGCCCCGTCCCACCCCGCCCCGTATATATAATATATATTTATTTATGACTAGAAATATAAGAAAAAATCATGTGGAGCAAGTGGTGCTGAGGCAAGCATGTGAGAAGATAAGATTGTGTGTGAGAACTCTAATACTCTCTTCCCCATCCATTTAAATATTTTAAACTTTCTAAAATTTGACCAGACTCTACTCAAACAAGACGGTTTCGATATCACATATCAATAACCCGTCACGGGGTGGAGCGGATTTTGTTTTACCCCAACTTACCCTAAACCCGCCCCGTTGCCATCCCTACATATATGTGCCCTCATGGACTAGCATACCAAAAGGCTGATTTATGATATAGACAAACTTCTAAAATAAGTAAGAACATAAATTTGAAATAAACAAGTCATAGTAGAACATGCCTTGATGCGTTATTCTTCACACCACTGCACATTAAAAGTAAGAGTCCCAAGATGTTGAGAATTTCTGAGTAACTAAGCAAGCCCAGGAAGCTCCCATTTCCCAAATCCTGTTGTTAGTTCAAGGTGTGTAGTAGTAATGGATGGACCAGTAAAATCACGGACTTCATTGAAAGACAAAGCCTATGCAAAATACAAGGGAAAAAAAAGAAGCATTGATTACTCTTTATTCTTTAGTCAGTTGTACACAAATTGCAAGCTTTTGGTTTAATTAAAGTTACAATAAAAAAAAAGGAACAAGAACAACACCAAAATATCATATTATGCTTCTATTGATAATATTCTACAAGCAACCAAAAAAATAATGACACTACAAGTAAACCAAGACATAAAGATGTGTAAAACAGATCAAGTTAGTATTTTACTTTTGCATCTCTATATCTAAGGACTTATCCATTCAACCCTAACTGTCCACTGATTCTAATAGGATTAAGATTCCTTATTTTTTTTATTTTTGGCAATTGTATAAAAAGGTCATTAGATATTGTATTGAGCATTTAGAGAAGTTTATCAATAAAATAGTTATTTGGAGGTTTGCGTTTCCTCGAACAAGGAGGAGGTGTCAAGTCCCTCGAACGACCTTGAGGAAATTATTGTTGGCTTAACCAAAGAAAAAAAGGGTTAATTTTACCATACATCAATAATCAATAAATTCACCCATAAGATAGTGATTAAAAAAAAATAAGATTGTCATGCACCTTCACATTCAAATTAACATCTTCATATATAGAAAGTTAATAACATACAAAAATGGTGGAAGGACACGTACCCGAGTAAACCAAGCACACAGTTCAAGGTGTTTAACATGAAGGTCGCCAAGAAGCTCTGCCCATGCATTACAATTACCTTTATACACATCAATATTCATTTGAAAACAAGCGAAGTTGGCATAAACAAGCGATGGCAAAGTCTTTATACAATTGTAGTTTTTCCTCCACATGCTGCAATCAATGAATTCTATCATCTGAAGAGTCGGAGCATAAATCTTAATAGTAGTATCTTCACCGTAGTATTCCCCCATCACCAAACTCTTGAGGTGTGAATTTGCAGCACATATGTTCAGATCACTATTCTTATTGCAATCTGACAACTTTAAATCTTCAAGGCGCGGACAACTAGAAGTAAATTTTCCTAACATGTTATCTGTTAACTCAATCCCCCAAAGGTGGAGGGTTTTGAGTGAGGTAAAACACACACGAGAGGGAAGGTTAAGATCACAATAACTCAAAATCAATTTCCTTAATGACACACAACGGAAAAAAGTTGAAGGCAACTTGTATAGCTTATTTGCATCAGAATCCAAAAATTGAAGAACAAGTTCTTCAACATCTTGCCCCATTGTGAAATTGATCCAAGAATGAATATTAGCGGAATATGCATCTTCGTATGATAATGTAACAAGGAACTTCTGAATTTTCATAGGCTTGTAATAAACAAGAAACCTGTCAACAATTTTAACTAAAATTGTGTGGTGAGAACCACTTGAAATCTATAGTAGGGACATGCATCCATAAGCTTTTCCATCTTCTTGACAAGAAGTTCGACTTAATTACATCCGTCGCTGTTTAGAAAGATAGGCTGTGAAGAAGCAAATGATCTGGTAGAACACAAACATGGTTTCAACTTTCAAATGGATTCATGCTTGTATGATTCAAAGAAGGCTTCCTCGAAGGGCCAGACTCTTCCATTTTCTTTACTATCTTACATCCAAGAGAGGAAGAGAATGTCTGTTAATGGCCAACTGCAAAAGAAAGTAACTTCCATGTGGAGATAAAAGAACTATTCAGAAAATAATAAGAGGAAAGCAGAAGCAGACTTGCACGGTATTCACAGGTTTCTGAGTATGCCCAATCTTTAGCAAGCAACATCCCTTCCTATATATATAATCTATTGAAGTTTTAAATAAAAAAAAACTTCAGAAACATTTAAACTGCAAAAGATTGGCATTAAAGGGGAAAACATTCTAGCCCTTGGACTAGAGCATGTACAATAGAGATCTTTTAAGAATTATTATCTTGTCTTTTTTTCTAGACCTGTGACACATCTCACACATGTCAGGTGATAGAAACTCATACATAAGAAGACACAGAAACACAACTCACACATGTGAGGTGATGAGAACTCACACATGCGATAACACATAGACACGACTCATACATGTGAAAAGAATAACCACAACTCACACATATGAGGTAATAAAACTCACATATGCAAAGAGAGAGAAGATATGCAAATAGAGAGGAAACAAGGATCGAACCCAAGACATCCCAAAAAATCCTAAGACTCCTTACCATTAAGGTAAGGAGCCATTCTCAAATTACTAGACTGTCTTAGAAGCCAAAAAATTTCTAAAAACAAAGGGTACAGTCATTTTCAAGGAGACCCATCAATGGTGGACCGACTTCCTATGCATTTAAAGCTTGGCCAATAGTGGTATGGCCCCTCAATGAGTGAACCATGACACCCCAAATTACATTGCTAGATTAATTAAAAAAATAGGAAAATAATAATATGCTCTGTTATGAGAGGACAAATAAATAGTAAAACAAACTTAGTCAAAAAGATCTACATCCCCGGCTTATATCCTCCACCCCTCATGTCTTTAATATTGCTTTGCACAACCCATTTATTATGAATTTTTAGGAATTTAGTTCCTCTTTCACTAGAATTTTGCTTCTCTTTAATAATGCTCCGTACAATCCATTTTCCCATGAATTTCTAAGAATGGAAACAAATAGGCCGACTTCTTACTAATGCAACAATGGGGATAAAAATTAGAGCAGAAGCTTCAAAACACAGAGAGCGGTACTAATGGGTTGTGCTACAAATGTTACTGGGTTAAGAATTTATGTCTTCTGATGCAATAAGAACAGATTCCACATCAGAAAGAATTTTTTCCAACATCAAAACTATTAAAACTTGAAGCAGAAAAAAGAGACAAAACTGTGAAAAACTCTATGCAAACAGAGAGGAGGTATAAATACATAAAATCTTCCTGGGAAATTCAATACAAGTTCAGAAAAAATCACAACACTAGACTTGACAAAAGATTTATACTACCCATCAACAAACTTCTTCAATTCCTCTCAATAGTACAGAAGAAGAAGAAGAAGAAGAAAAAAAGATTAAAAACAGAGAAATCAATGTTATTGGAGCGATGATTGTTACTGTAATGCAGCAAGTTCTCTAGAAGCAACGATCTAGTTCGACCGACGACGTCTTATTTAATTTATTGTTGAAAGTTGCAAGTGGAGTTTATTATATAAAGTTCATCTCACGAGAAGTTAACTATTTTACAAAGATTACACTTCTTTTTATATTCTAATTTTTAACATAGATCCCAATAAAAGTTTACTTATAGTTAGGTCATAACTAAAGAAGATTATATTTTTGAGTTTCTTTATATGTAATATTCAGATGAGAATTAGTTCTCACATATTATATGAGAACTTTCTTGTGTGCCCAATTGTAAACCCTATTTGGGGATGGGATTGGGGGGATGGAAAGATCTATATGAGGCCACCCCAAATATCAAGTTTGACCCCAAACACATGCCCCTAACCCCTTCATTTGTGGCCCACAAGTTTAATGGCTTCATATTCAAAAAAATATTCAACCCTCGATTAAACGGTTCAGTCCATTTGGATGTGTGCTAATCCTTGGGATTAATGACTATCAGGGGTTCCCTATTGGCTGCTAGGTTTGAATAAGTTACTAGTTGGACCCCGCAAAAAAAGTTCTCATGTAATAGGTGAGAACTAGTTCTCACTTGAATATTTCCTTTCTTTATATACCCCCTAAGGTTTATAAAATTAGTAATTAACCCCATTGTGGTTTGAGTAGTTAGTCATACCTCCTTGCTCGTTCTTATTAATACTTTTCATGTCCCCATAATCAGCAATCTCAACGAGATTGGGCAAAAACCATGAGGTTTATGATGATTTTTTTATAAAAATGACAACTTCACCCTTACATCTCAATTAGAAAAAAAGAATATATCATTACTAATAAAAATACATAATTTTAAAATGAGAGCCCTTCATATAAATTATCAAAAACAACAATATAAACAACTAGGCCCGTACCCTAACTATAAACCAAGCTTGGAAAACTCGTGACTCATACTTGACTTATCCAATATAAAAATATTGACTCACGTAGAGTCAACGCAGAAACTCGAGAGAGTCATTCTTTTAAAGTGTTTTTAAAAATATGTAAAATTGAATTTATTACTTATAAAAATATAAATATACATCTATTTACTTGCATTCATGTTAAAATTAATAAATGTATATATGCAAGAAAAGTACTACAATAGGAAAATTAAAAGAAGAATATCGTGCATTGCATAATTCGTTAGTCCAAATATTGAATATAAAAGATCAAATATAAGTTTCAAATTACATTTCAAACATTACTTTTAAATTGCTGACTCCAAACCTCGTATATAATTACTTAAGAATAAACATTAATTATTTAAAATTAGATATACCTACGAAAATATTTCAAAATGCAAACAACTTATTAAAATGAAATCATGACATGACTTAGTCTCCCATGTATTTGACTTAGTCTTTCATTAGAAAAAATTGACTCGGTAGAGTCAAGAGTCAACTATGGGAGTTTTCCGGTCATATTGTTATAAATAGATTTGAGAATAAAATTATTTCGAAATGATCAAAAAATAAAAAATGTGTTAAATTAATTTTCTAGTTATAGAAGATGAAAGACCAACTTATCTTTTAAAAAAATAGTTATAGAAGATGAATTGGTAAAGATAAATATTCCAATTTTATTCTACTCTGTTTGGAGAGTGTAGATTATAACTTACAATATGGAGTTTTAATGATCCGGTGATAATTTAAGAAAGTTTTCAGACACTTTCTAAAATAAGAATCCTTGCCAATCTGTCTCCTTTATGTACATGATTCCTTACAAGTTCAAACTGTTTAAATCCTAATAAGCAACGACAGGAAAGTGACTGTCGTCATATCATCTTCTTCTTCTGTTGTTACTTATAAAACCTTCTTTCCACATTCATCTCTCTCCACTATCATCATCAGGTGAAAACCAAAAATGCATTCCTACGTAAAGAAGAGGCAAATCTCCAAGCCACGACAAGAAGTCTACAGAAAGAAGAGGAAAATAATCAACACAGAACAAGAATTCTTTCAAGAAGATCGCATCAGCAATCTCCCAGATGATATTCTTCTCCACATCCTCTCTTTCATTCCCATTCGATGCGCCGCAAGAACCAGCGTCCTATCAACTAGATGGGAATCTCTGTGGACATGGAATCCCACTCTAGACTTCTCAGGGTGCAAGCCCACCGACATCGACCAGTGCTTATGTCTTTACAGAGCACCCAAAGTGCACAGCTTCCACATCCAGAAATCATCATTTGAATACTTTTACGAGTCTGGGTTTGGTTCGTTTGAAGCAGTGGAAGCGTCAGATAGATGGGTCCGCTTCGCCGCAATGCACAGAGTGGAAGAGCTTTCGCTTGGCCTTGTGGGTGAGGAGTTTCCAGCTTCTCTTGTGGAATGCCAGAGGCTATCCAAGTTGATGCTTCAAGATGTGAAATTTGATCCATCTGGAGACTTGGGAGCATTCAAGTCCCTTGTGACCCTTTGTTTACATGGAGTAATGATCAAGAACGAAGTACTCAATATGCTGATCTCGACGTGTGATCTACTTGAGAACTTACAAGTTACAGAATGCATTTTTGGGGAGGTGCTACGGCCTAGGATCTATGTCACCAACCACTCAAAGCTCAGGAATTTTGAAATCAGTTTTTATTACAGAAGTTTACATGGGTTAGAGATTGTTGCTCCTGATCTCTTGTTTCTTTCTTGCCGCCGTGGGCATATTGCGGACCCAAGTATTCCTCCTCTTTCGCTCTCATGGGATGATGATGCTCTAGATTGGAGAAGAAGGGTGTCTGGTAAAGGTAAAATATGTGTAAAGACTCAAGTTGTTGGTGAATGGTTATTCCAAGTGCATTTAGGGCCCTCTAATTCTTTTGTAGAGATGAGATATACAGATCAAGCTTTCTTTTGCCAGTTTCACTTGTGTAGTAATAAATAGATTTTAAACTTCAAGAAGAGGATCAGCAAAGAGAAGAAATAGCCTCCAATATTAAGAGTGACTACTGCCATTTGTAATTTTATACAATTCAGACTATATATCTTGGATGTTGTTTGATTCTATATATTGTTGAATTTTGTAATTCAATTAGATTTGAGTTCTTTGTAGAAAATGCAGTGAATGTATATCTTTCATAATTTCACTAAAGTCAAGCTGAATTCTGTTTCCAGACTACACAATGCATGAATGCAGATTATATTTAAGGGTTTTGGGTTTCAATCAGTTTTAGTTATGTGGGTGTTTTTCACAAGTATAAAGTTGAATAAATTTGAGTTTGCACCCTTCTTCTATACTATCCATGCCGTGTATTATTCACATTTTAGAAAACTTGACTACAATTATATGCAATAAGCACATTTTTAATCATATGTTTAATCCTATGGTTTCGGTAAGATAACTATGACGGAGCAAAGGGATTTTTAATAAGTGGACCCCTACTCTACTCCATCCACTCACGGAAAGAGTATGGGCTGGCGACTAGGGAGATACCCAAGCGGTCCGGACTCTTTTAGTGGGCCCCATGACCTCACTTGGAGGAATCTTGAGTCAAAGGAGTAAAGCTCTACAATACTGGGGGCTAGGTTCACCTATTGAAATCCAAATTGTTAAAAACAAAAATATTATCTTCAAATTCTACATAAAAAAGTGACTAACACTATCATATCTAATACATATTTACTAGCACAATGGAAAAGAGTGATTAACACAATCATATCTTATAGATGTTTATTATCAAATTTTACACCGAAGAGTTGCACTACTTTTAACTTAGGGTTTCTCTAGGCTAAAGCTTCATGGATCCGAACTCGTCGTTCAAAGTGATAATGATATTTGCAATTTGAGCCTCACTATTTACATTAATTTTACCTTTACATGTTGATCAATCAAACAGAGGGTTTTGACATTGAACCAGTTAATTTTAATCCAACTGAGGATCTTTCTAACTATCCAACAACCTTTTTAACTTCTAACGGATTTTCCCGTTTCCTTCTCCTGCCACTATTTACTAGTTCATACTCTCTCTCTCTCTCTCCCTCTCATAAAATGTTCTCTTCATATTCATATAATCATATATATCTCTATGCTATCATCTTAGCCAAAGAGCTAGCTTTTGAAGGTCTCTACATTATCATCTGGTGAAACAATTCATCAATATTACAGCAGTAAGAAGGGGAGAATCTCCAAGACTGAGCAAGAATTCAACATTGGCCTATTTATAAATACTAAAACCACAAGATGAATCAATTCACATCCCCTCTTTGATATCTTCTCTAGCTTCGGTAGAAGCGGGTGGGTTGCACAATGCAATTGAACACCATGACGAAATGTGAAGGGCGCTGACGTGGCATTGCTAATCACAATTCAGTCATGTCGCACAATCATACACTCGGACCCACTCCATTTGAATTGAAACTTGATAAGGTGATGAAAATGCATATTTTTTTCTTTTGTTTTTGGTAAAGATGATGAAATTCATCTTGAACGGTCAATACATGGGTTTGCACGAATTGGTTCAATACATGGGAAATAAAAAAGGTTAATTGACATTGACCCCACCTTTTGTCAATGAAAAACAAGGTAATGCGCCTCAAATGATTGACCAAAGTTAAGCTTACAAGTAAGTTTTGGTCGGGTAGGAACAATGATTGAGTCGATTGATTCACTAGATGGATGTAGGTCATGCATGTGAACCCGACCCATATAGCCTATGCAAGTTAAAGTGGGTCGGGTCGGGATGACCCGTGGTGAGCGGATTAGGGGTTTCTGACCCGTTTAGCCTAACCCGACCCGATTACCGCCTCTAGCCTTTGTTGCAAAAGGCGACTAACACAATCATATTATATCGAGGTATATTCATGCGCATCCTTCCCTCACCAGATGGTGAGAGACAAATTTAATGGGGCCCACCAAGAGACCCATTGATCATGAGAGTTGTGGGGGATGATAAGAGACACCTTTGATGAGACCATATATCAAATTTGGAGTCAATATCATGCCTCTAACCCCTTTATCCGTGGCCCACAAATTTAATGACTTTATATTAAAGGAAAAAATTTGACCTTCGATCCAATGGTCCAATCCATTTGGATATGTGAAAATTCAATGGGTCTAGTGTACTTATGGGGGTTCCATGTGTGTAGATTGTTCGAATGTGTTATGAAGTCAACCCTCCTATGTTGTTCCTCACTATAACATGGTGAGGGATAGATACACATGAATATTTTTCCGTATCTTATACATATTTACTAACAAAGCAGCAACTCACAGTTAAATTGTTACCCAACTTCAATTGTTCGAGTAGTTAGGAAGTCTGATAATGAGCTGGAGGTCTTCAATTCTAGCCGTTTGGGGCCTTACCCGATATACAGTGCTAGCAGATAGTATTGTGCCTCCGGAGTTTTACCAAGGATCGACCCTAGGGGGGTGTAGGTGAAAGCCCCATGTATCGGAACTATCATTCAAACTCATAATGATATTTAAGATTTGAACGGCACATCTTATCAAATACGAGACTATTCCTAATACTTGTGGGAACTGGTTACCACTTATCTTCAATCCAACTCTCTCACGCTCTGTTCTTAAAATCGATGGCTTGGATGATCCAATCAACTGCCCAAAATCTTATCAATCCAGCAAAAGAGACAGAATCTTTCAAATCTTCTCAACCTTTTCAACTTCTAGAGGACTTTCCTGTTTCTTCGGTTGTATCTTGTATCTTCTATCTGGACTTTCCTCTTTCCTCTCTCTCTCTCTCTCTCTCTCTCTCTCTCATAAAATCTTCTCTTCAATACTCACATAATCATCTCTCTACGCTATCATCTGACATCTCATCTTACCCAAAAAGCCGAGGAAGGTCTCTATACACTATCATCCGGTGAAACAATGCATCATTACAGCAGGAAGAGGAGGAAAATCTTCAAGAAAAAAGAACGAGAAGTCTATGAAGAAGTTCAAGATCGCATCAGCAATCTCCCAGATGATATTCTTCTCCACATCCTCTCTTTCATGCACGTTAAACTTGCAGCAAGAACCAGCGTTTTGTCAATGAGATGGAGATCTCTATGGACTTGGCATTCCTCTCTTGATTTCTCATACTGGAAACCCGCGCAAATCGATCAATGCCTGCGTCTTCACAGAGCACCCAAAGTGCGCAGCTTCAAGATCGAGAAATCAATTCATGATGATAGTCCTAATCGATTTATAGCATCACACAGATGGGTCCGTTTCGCTGCAACGCGCAAAGTTGAAGAACTTTCACTTGTCCTTCCTGTGGAGCTTATTCCTTTTTCTTTATTTGAATGCCAAACGCTATCGCATTTGATTCTCAAACAAGGATCTTTTTTTTTCAAAGGAGAAATCGTGGGGTTCAAGTCTCTTGTGAATCTCTGTTTAGAGGATGTCCGGATTCACAACGAGGAACTCGAATTGCTAATCTCCAAGTGTAATCTACTAGAGAACTTGAAAGTTGCAGAATGCAGATTTACTAATACTTTGCGGCGTAAGGTTTGTGCCAACCACTCCTCGCGGCTCAGGAATTTGGAAGTCATTTTTGATGGCAGAGAGTTAGAAGGGTATGAGGTGGTTGCTCCTGGTATCTTGTTTACTTCATCCAGAGGGGAGCTTCGGGTGCCACCTTCGAGTTATCCTCGCCTCTCATGGGAAGCCGATGCAGAGGGATGGAGATGTAGGGAGTCTTCTATATCACCTGTGAAGGAGAAGAATCTGTTGGTTGGTGATTGGTTATTACGGGTGCAGTTCGGGGTCTCTTCGTTTTTGAACATGAGAAACGTGGGCCGGACTTTCTTCTGCAGGTTTCACATATGTAGTAACAAGTAACTTTCTTTTACCCGTGTGAATGTTACTCACTTTGTAATGCAATTGTTCAATTTATGATGGGAGTTGTATGTGCCTAAATAATTAGGGACTTGTTCGGATGGATAAGCACATAATTAGGGACTTGTTCTGATGGATAAAGCTTCTTGGGAAAAATAACCACCGGATAAGGATAACTAGGATAACTTCTTATTATTATCTTTATTTCAATGCATGTCCTTGTCTCTCAACAAGTTTTGAGTCTTTATAGTGGTATAATTGTAACTGATTAAGAGTACGTGTCCGTCTCGATTAACCGAACTGAAGATGGTAATGAGGTCAAGATGGTACTGAGGTATGGGGTCATACCATGGAAGCATTTCGGAACTATTGCCTATGGAAGCATTCTGGGACTATTGCCGAGATGCATAACTTTTACCGAAACTAGGATAATCTCAGTATCAAATGTCCAACACAGGAGTAGAGTCTAAGCAATATCTTCCAACCTTGGATGTTCACTGATTCTATTGTAGAGTTTTGTATTTAATTCAATTAGATTTGATTTCTTTCTAGAGAATGCAGTGAATAAATTTTTCCAATTCAATCAGGTTGGATGTTCTCTGAATTCTTTCAGGATTTCAAACAGAAATCTGTTTCCAGATTACACACTGCATGAATCCAAATTCTATTTAAGGGTTTTGGATTTGAATCAATTTTTGTTCTGTGGGTTTGTTTTTCATAATTTAAAATTGAATAAATTTGAATTTTCACCCTCTTTTATATATTATCCATTCCATTCCCTCACTATTCTGAGCGCCACAAGCTTTTGACATTTTGGAAATCCAAACTCAATAATGGGCTCCCTCAAACTTCTGTTAACAAGAAAATGAATTGATCTGTTCACATAATACCTCTTCAAATCAGAATTTAATTTGTATGAATTCCTAATTTTATCTTATGTAAACAACAAGGCCTTAAGTGCACCAAAAAATAAATTTTATGTGGACTGAGGCGAATGGAACGTCAATCTACTTGAGGCCTCCAATCGCACTAAGTTTTGGGCCCTCTAGATTAGGGTGATCATGGGCCGGCCCCCTGCTTTGGACCGGGTTTTTTATTGGGTTAATGTACTCAAGCCAGGCCTGGGTCTAACTTGGATTGAGTAATTGAAAGCTCACAGCCCATCCCGGCCGGGCTTGAAAGGATAATTCATGTAGTTTAGTGACTGATTTACCTTAAAAAGTGATTGGAAAGGCCAAATAAGTGATAAATCCAAGTACGGCCTGGCCCGGTTGAGAGCTCAGGCCAATGCACTTAAGGCCCGTGTCGGGCTTGGGCAGCGTTTTGTTAATGTTAATCATCCTGATCACCATCCGATTTCTTATATGCCACTGTTTGTTAAGTGCGAGTTACCCACTTTAAAATTTGTTGGTTGTACTAAGTACGTTTACATTAGGTACATAGCCAGGTTAAATATCAGCACATTAATTTTTATTAGTGTTCAAAGCTATTCATAGACTTTGGGATTAATTTAACAATCACAATTTCAAATAAGAGAAAGGCTCTCCTAAGCTCAAGTTTAAGAGAAAATTTTGTAAGCTCATGCTTGTGGGGCATGCCTTTGGTCCATCCAAATGGACCAAGCGCATGACCCCCCTAAATTGCAAATGTCCACCAATTTTTGGTTAGATTCGAATTTACTGGATCGTTGCATCGACTATGTATTGATCCGAATAGACTGTTGACTATTAAACTTTAAGGCATATATGGAGGTGATAGAAATTACGATTGGGGCCGATTTTTTTGCAGAGAGGAGTATCCTAGGGAGTCTTTGAAATCCCCCCAATCCCAATCCCCATGTGGGTCGCCAAGTGGGCCCCACCGCACACTGGAGCTTACCTTATCCTAAGCTTGAGCTTAGGAGAGCGACTCCTTCAAATAATCTTCATCCCCAGTATATTATATTAATATTTACACATATTATACCTTTATATAGTAGTCTGAAATCAAATTTGAGATAGAGTCATCAAAGGGCCGGGGTCGGCCCGGGGTAAGCCCATAGTTTATCCTCACATATGAAAGCCCGCCTAGGTCGAGCAAAAGCCCTCGGGGATGTGGTGGGCCTACAAAACCTAGGCAGTTGCACTACCCTCAAGAGCTACGGTTGAATTAGGGCTTTTGTGTTATTCTAAAGTCATCCTAGGTTAGATATTAAAATGACTAATTAGAAATCAACCCAAAAAAGGAGGAAAAAAAAAAAGAAAAGAAAAAAAAAATTATGAAGGAGAATGAAATGGGAAAGGGAATTCTGATAGAGACGATTTTTATCAATGACAGAGGAAACTAAACATATTAATGGTCAAAAGTAATAAAATTTATCTTCTTCGTGGCATTGGGCTGGGCCAAACCTGAACCCCCACGGCCCAACTTGACCAAAATGAAGTTTTGGCCTGGTTGTGAGTCTCTAATAAATTATCTAAATAAATATAAGGGAAATTTGCAAATAAGGCCTTGGGTTTTTCCCTTATTTCAAAAAAGGACTGAAGGTTCAAAACTTTTCAAATTAGTCCCTAAGTTTTTCAATAAAACTTCAATTAAGGCCATCAGGTAATTTAAAGGTATTTTTTATGGCATTTTCTTTCAATTTTTTTAAAAATACCCAAAATACTTTCATTTAAAGCCATGACATGGTTTTGACATCCACTACATTTAGCCGATCTATGTAGAAATGCTAGTTTTTATCGATTACTATAAGGCTACCAGTGAAAAAATGAAGAAAATATAGAGTAAGTGAAGTGAGATTTTATTTCATTGAAGGATAATTTGGGTAGTTTAAAAAAATTGAAGAAAAAAGTTGCCGAAAAATAGCTTTAAATGGATGATGTCCTTAATTGAAAACTTCATGAAATACTTAGGGACTAATTTGAAAAGTTTTAAAACTTATGTCCTTTTTTTGAAATAAGACAAAAACTTAAGGACTTATTTGAAGCTTTCCCTAAATATAACATTCTTACTACTCAAGCACTATTTCTTTCAATTGGATTTTGTAGGTTACAGAGATAGGCACTTTAGCAATGAGGTGCAGGACCAAATCACGAATTTGGCTTGTTTATAGAGGAATACCCAGAGAATCTAATTAATTGATCAAGTCAATTTCTCATACTTTTCTTGATGTGGAAGGTTGGTTGTCTTTTTTTCCTAATGTATTCATAAACACCAAGACAAAAAAATTGGTATGATGGGTAAACTAAACCAAGATTAAATTAGTTTCATAAAGTTCAGAAAGTATTATTATTATTACTAACTTGAGAAACATGTAAATCTGAATAAGGCTAAAATGACAGTGAACAAATCACATGAAACCAGTAATGCAGTATTGAAGCAAAAGTGTTCTGAAAATTCAGAAATCATTTGGAATCTAATAACAAATTCAATGTACAATCCAACCGCTCAGCAGACAATTTATACTCTTTATACATGCAAAAGAGCAACAAACATCTCCCTAGCTTCACAAACACAAGAATCACCAAATGGAAATGGTTTAGCCAGTTCACTTAGTAACATGCACTAACATTTCACAATTACAAGTGTAGAAAGTACCACAAAATGAATGAGCTAAAGCAGATTCAGCATTCTTCAACCATCCTAATAAGAGATCAATACTTTAGCAATCGGTGAGGCTCTAGGAAAAGCTAAGAGTTTCTTAGTGACCTTGAAAAGAAGCGCTGCCTCGTCCACCAATTCTCTGATTTTGGTTTCTCTGGAGATCTTAATAATCATCCTCTCCAGTATCATCGAGTTTCTAAGTAAAAATTTCATGAACTTCAATTGTTTGTTGGCATCGCTGAGAATTTTTTCTTCAGACAGAATTCGAAAGTGAGAATATCCACCCATGAAATTGTTTACTCTGATCATTTTGAGGTGCTGCAACGGGATAGACTCCACCTTCCAGTAATTTTGTTCATCAAAATCATAGTCATCACCGAAAGTACCCTGCAGCTGAAAACTAGAATAAAATCACGTTAGACTCTTAAATAAAGCTACCAGATGCTATGGATGTTTGAGAATATCGTGTCCCGCTCTTTTGAAGCAATATCCTCCGTCCTTTGCAATGAGGCTTTCAAGCAGATTACCTAGCCCGGATATCAGGATGGTCCCTTCATAGATGGCCCCACATTTAGGAAAGTTAAGGACAATTAAAACATTGCCACAGGTAGAAATTCATCATCGTTATGGACCTTGCCTGATATAGTTCCAGCCTATTTTCAGCCATTCAATGTACATTTTAGGACCAGCCTATTTTTCAGGCATTTAATATACGTTTTGAGACCAACTTGATGTAGTTTCAATATGGCACATTCAATATCCAAACATGTGCCCTCATAGAAACAAGTATCAAAAAAGCAGTTCGTGATATTGACAAACTTCTGAAATAAACAATAAAAAAAAGAGTATAAATAACAAGTGATTCTAAAACTTGCATCAATTTGTATACTCTCTTCCACATTTAAAGTAAGTGTCTCAAGATTTGAAGAATTTCTGAGCAAGTAAGCAAGCCCGGGAAGCTCCCATTTTCCCAATCCGGTTGTCAGTTCTAGGTGTGTAGCGACAATGGGTGGACCAGTAAAATCTTGTACTTCATTGATCGACAAAGCCTATGCACCAGGGGAAAAAATATTTAATTCCTTACTTCTACAGAAATTGCACAATGCTAAAAGTATCATGATTCCAAAAACTGTCAAGAAAAGAGGAAAATAGAGATGAAATTCTAGACATCATTGGAAATATACATCTGAAAATCATCATCATCAAACCCTTATCCAATTCATCCTGAGGCGAGCTTTCTGAGTTCAACTTGGTCAATCATCCCTTCTGGGTCAAGTTCTCCATCACTCCATAATCTACACTGTTTTCTAAGTCCAAATGTTTTCCTGGTCTCCTCCTTTCCAAGTGTTTTCTAAGCCTTATCCAATCAAGATGTGGTAGACTAAAAGAGTTCTAATAACTCTAAACAAGGTATGGAACATCTCTCTCTTAAATTATCAACATCATCATCTACGCCTCATACAGTCAAGATGTGGTCGACCAATGAGTTTAATAACTCTAACCTCTAACCTCCCTCCGTCCCTCCCTCTCTTCTGTGTCCTGATTCACATTTAATTTGCTAGTGCGTTAAAGAGTCTAGATGTAAACTGAGATTTATTTTGTCATAGGGCTTTTGTTTTAAAACAATATATATAAGCTATGAATAATGAGAAAGGTAGCTTTTGGCATAAGATTGCTACAGTAAATTTTCACTTTAAGCAGAAGCCTCGCAGTAGTTGCTTTGCAATCTAGTATATTTGATCTGGTTTGACGTTGGACCTGGGGAGAAGAAGAAAACTCACCGAGGTAAATTTCCACCTGCAACTTGTGAGGGCAGTAACAAGCAACTCAACAACCAGAACAGAAGAAAATTGACTTCTTGTCTTTGCATGTCATTGTGGTTTCAACACTCAACCTCTTCCAGGTACTAATTTTTTCTCTTGAAAGAATTACTCATATTATTGATTGTGACTTGTACATTTTTGCTTCTTTGAACTTAAGGTGTCGTTGAGTTACAGATCTTTATGCAGTTCTGTGGGCATCGGATTGAGTGGAACCCACACGTTTATTTGCTTGCTCACTTTAAGCAGGAGGTTGGAAGAATGGTGCTTGCCCTTGTGTATGCATTATAAGCATGAGAAGCGGGAATATAGTGGATGTTTGATTGAATCTCCTGGAGGGTTCAGTGCAATGCTCAATTTGCACAGTTTTGAAAATTTCCAGTTCTTTAAATTGGAGTAGAGGTTTTTATCATCACAGCCCTTGAAAGTTGTGGGGTTGAACTTGGATCTTACTAACATTATCGTAGTTGGAATCACATTGGACCTCCTGTCATGCATCAATATCATAAAATATTTTCTATTCTTTTTTTTTACTTTTATAAAAAAAAAAAAAGGA
Organism: Camphora micrantha; assembly: GCA_003546025.1. Classification (NCBI taxonomy): domain Eukaryota; kingdom Viridiplantae; phylum Streptophyta; class Magnoliopsida; order Laurales; family Lauraceae; genus Camphora; species Camphora micrantha. The sequence continues at coordinate 5,588,654 of QPKB01000007.1, forward strand.
TACTAAAAAAATTAATAAAATAAGGAAAGTTTGTACATATCCACAATCCTTCTATTTTCCTTAGCACCATCAATATAATGAAAAATAGCAATACATAATATAGTGTGAATCGTTGAACATGGTTAAGATATCAAAAAAGTAACCAATCTATCATATCAAGATTCAAAAATGAATGTTCAGAATTAGTATTTGGTATACATATAGCATAAAAATATCTAAGCGTAATAGAAAGGAAAAAGAATATATTAGTCGATTCTAGATCATCAACAAATAGGTTCAAGGATATTACATTTAGCAACTGGAGGAGAAAGCTTAGGCAGTTCAAGCGATGGAAGATGTACAAAGCAAAGGCAGCCACAAATGCATAAATAAGAATAAGAAGGGTAATTTCCATAGAAGCATTCATATAGAAAAATATCATTCCTATTTCTTAGTGTGGGTGGCTTCACACTACGAAATAGGATGAAGCAGTTGATACAATAAGTAAAGCACGGACAGTTTGTGTTGGTTTTTCCGCTCAGCAATCCCATTTTGCTTCAGGGGTATGATGATAGAGTTTTTTACGAATAATCCCTCTCTTTGATAGAAAGGGCGAGAAAGCTCCTGACGTGTGTAGACACCACATTTTGGCACTCCCAAGACCAAAAAAATATCAATAATTATGGACAACCCATTTGGGCCAAATCTGGATTGAAATTTATATAATAAATTACCTATTTATCGCTGCTATTTAACAGTGGTATACCAGAAAAATGGATTCCCAGATGGGTTCATTAAACTAATTTCCACAATTCTTGCTCGGCTTATGGAGTAAACTACTGGTTAATTGGGGAAAATCTAAGTTGTACCACCACTCAGACCAGCAATATGGGAGAAAAAAGCAACAAATCTCAGTAACAGAGAATTAGATGAAGCACGACTCTGCATGGGGGGCCCACCAGGACTTGCATTACCACCTCTATGAGAGGCAGTAACTTGGTAAATTAGGCATGCCGCCACTGATTGGGATGGTATATAATCCGAAGGCCCAAATTTTGTGGGATTTGATTCTTAATTGAGTCCTAGGCTTTTTACCCAACTTAGAGCCATCCAATAGTACAAACAGAGGTCCCTTCTCGACCCCTTAGCATCAACCACTCACATTAGAGAGTAAAAACTGAAGAAAGAGGAAAGAGGGGCGATCAAGCTAGAGTTTCAGATTCAGTCTCCAAGTGCATTCTTTTGAGGATGTTAATTTTTTTTTAAAGGAAAATTTTAAAAAAAGAAAAAAAAATTTGGCTCATTTTCAAAAAAGTACATGAAGATTTGAATATTTCAAAAATGTAAAATTCCACAAGTTCTTCAATCCTGAGAAATGACAAAAAATACCCTGATGTCATTTTTCAAAATTTTCCCTTTAATAAATCATTTAAGAGAAATGATCAAGTCTAACCCAAATAACCTAGTGAGGCCCACTTCAACTACCTTTCAATCAAGTCCTCATCATATATTTTTTTTTTTTTTTTTTTTTTTGAAATACCCCAATCTTCATGTACTTTTTTTTTAAAATAAACCAAAAGCCTAACACTTTTCTTGAAATTTACCCTTTTTAAAATTATCCAAGTAGATTGACGCTCTTCTGATGACATCCAAGCTAAAGGTGCAACCGTGCAACAAAAATCCTGCCTCTTTCTCAATCTTAGCTAAGGGTATGCAATCTTTTCTTCAGCTCTTAAAGCCTAAACAGGGCCATCATTGTACTCTTAGACAAAGAAAATCTGATCAAAAGAGAAGAGGACCAATTAAGAAATACAGAGATGGAAGTAGACGCGAGAGAGTGTGTGTGTGGGTGGGTGTTGTTGTTGGGGGGGGGGGAATAAACACATGTTATAACAGTATCAACAAATCAAGTTATGCTTCTTCTGAGACCTAAAGACAGGTGGAAAGTAGGAAACCATTGGTTGAATGCTCAAACGCCTTGATTAAACCTTACAAAAGAAAGGAAGGTCGCTATTTTGCCCGATTATGATGGCCAGCTCCATATCTCATATATTAAGACCACTAAAAAGAAAGATAACATGAAAAATATCTTTAAGAGTAAACAAATAATAACAATTATGCATAACTGGATGGAAGTGACCTACTCTCAATCTGTCCTTTCTAGGATGGTTACTGTTTCAGTTTCTTTCTTGTTGGGTGTTTGTAGCTCTTTAGGGGTTGTCTTTTTTTTTTTTTTTTTTTTTTTGGTATTTCTTCCCTTTGGGGATGGTTTTCTTTTCGTTGTAAGCTTGCCAGTAGAGTTCTCTTGTACTGCTTGCTTTTAATGAAAGTAACCATTAAAAAAAATAGCAGTAGCAGCAGCAGTAGTAGTAATAATAATAATAGTTCTAGAAAAATAATAATAGTAATTGTTATTATAGTGCAAGTAAAAAAGGACATCATCATCATCATCAAAGCCTTGTCCCGGCTATATATTCTATTTAAAAATAATGGAGGTGAGTGCCCAGCTATATATTCTGTTTAAAAATAATGGAGGTGAGGAGTTCACTGTAATAAAACTAAGATAACAGCTTAGCCAAAGCATAAACAAAAAGTGAGTTTTTACCATTGATCATCATCAGTCAATTCAGTCATAAGATAGCTATACAAAAAAACCATAAAATACTTGTGCAATATCACATTTTAATTCACATCTTTATAGAAAATTAATGAATATAAGAAAAAGATGGAAGGTCACATACCTGAATAAACCAACTACACAGTTTGAGATCTTTAACATGAAGGTAACCGAGAAGCTCTGCCCATTTAGAGAAAGTGCTTATTTCATCTTCCCATATATCATCATCCATTTCATTACAATCAAATTTCGCACTAACAAGCAATGGCAATTTCTTTACACTACTGTAGTCATTCCTCTCCATACGCCGAGTGAATTCTATCATCAGAAGACTTGGAGCATAAATCTCAATTCTACCGCTAATCTTATATTCGTTTATCTCCAACCTCTTAAGGTGTGGATTTGCAACGAATATGTCGAGATCAGTCTCTGAATTGCAGTTTCTCAAAGTTAAATCTTCAAGGAGTGGACAGCCGGAAGTAAGAATTTTGAACATATTGCCTGTTATCTCAAGCGCATAGAGGCATAGAGTTTTGAGTAAGGCAAAAGACACAGAAGAAGGAAGGTTGAGAGCACAACATTTCAAAGTCAATACCCTTAACGATGCAGAACGAAAAAAAGAAAAAGGCAACTTGTATAGACCATGATATCCATTCCCATAAACTTCCTCATTTGAGCCATCTTCGTCACTCCTACCATCATATTCATTCCCAGAAACTTCCTCATTTGAGCTATCTTTGTCATTCCTGGAAGAGAAATCTAGATAAAGTTCTTCTACATCTCGCCTAGATGTGAAATGGATCCAAGAATCAATAGTAACCACATCCTTAGACGAGCATGAAACACAAAACTTCTGAATCTTCTTAGACTTGTAATAGGCAAGAAATCTGTCAACAGATTTGGACACCTCTGGCTCCCACCATGATGTGAAATCTATAGTAGGTACATACATCCATAAGCTTCTCCATCTTCTTGACAAGAAGCTCGATTTAATTACATCCTTCATTGGCAAGAAAGACAGGATGTGAAGAAGCAGAGGATCTGGTAAAACACTAAGATAGTCACAACTATCAAATGAATTCGTGCTTGTATCTTTCAAACAATGCTTCTTCAAAAAGCCAGACCCTTCCATTTTCTCTACCTTCTTACAGTCTCGGAAGTAAAAGAAAGTTGGTAAATGGCCAGCTGCAAATGAAAGTAAAGAACCAAGTGAAGATGAAAGAACTATTCAAACAAAAATAATAATAATAATAATAAATAAACAACTAAAAGAATCATGATCCTGCAAGCAGCCATGTATAGTGCTTGTGGGACTGAGTCTGGGTGTTTCATTGGTCCATCCTACCACGTAATGAGGTCAACCCATAGTAAGCAACTACCCTTTCTTTATTGTATTAAAAATTTAATTGAACAAACATTTGGATATTTATACTGAAAAAAAGGGGGGAAAACCTTCAGTAGAAAGTCGTTCATTTACATATCCTAGCCCTCGGACCAAAGCATTTATACACTAATGATCTACATTATTCAATTAGGCCCACCATGGGAATTTACTAAAAAGGGTAGGATCGTTTTTAGAAAAAAGTAAAAGAAGGGTAGGGCCATCCAAGAAATATCAAAAAAGGTAGACTTAAAAAAAACAAAGGGAAATTTTACAAAAAGCATTAAGTTGTTGGCCTTATTTCAAAAATGACACAAGTTTCAAAAGTTTTTCAAATTGGGGACTAAGCCTTCCATTAAGTTTTCAATCAAGGACACCAGGCCATTAAAGATTTTTCCAGTGCCCTTTTCCCTTATTTTATATAAATGGAAAAAATGCCCATGACTCTCCTCATTGCATCAATGCCTCCAACCCCGCATCCCCCAAGTCCCAATCTTTGACAACGCCTTCTACATCGACTCGACCTGGTCGAGCAGATCTTTGGTTCAAAGACACCTTGGCCGACCCCGCACCCACTCAGCAGGCGGGAGCAGGACCTCCAGAATGTCCAAAACCGTCATGAGAATCTTCAACCCAGACGACGTCCCCATCAACATGGCCCTCACCAACGAGTTGTCATCTTCAACCACTGGTTGCATCCGTGCTTGCCTCCACCCAGCCAAACCTATTCTACACTTACTCAACAACGTCGCACAACATCACCAGCAAGTGCATAAGGAGAATCATCCATGGACTCCCCAGAGGGCCATCTCCGCTCGCTGGATGAGAATGGCTTCAGCTTGGGGATCTAAATATGGAGTTTAAACATTGTAATTCCACTCATATGGCTATTGCTGCGTTATAAGTTTCTAATATGGAGTTTAGACTCTGATGTCTTTGACTTAATTTCCTTCTGTGTAGCATAGGTACAAGAGAATAAAAGTCTAGTCAGATGTAGAAAGGTTTAGCTCGCTTTTGATGTCATTGGAAGGTCTCCCTCCCAACGGCACTTCATTGGCATGAGTTAGGTGGAACAGTTACATCTGACTAGCGATGTAGTTTATGAAAACAAGTTGCATGTGTTACGATGATGCTCAATTGGAGGATGATTGACCTCTCAAAATTGAATGGTTACCGTTCTATTAAAAAAATATACCTAGCAAACACAACAAAAAACAATGTTAAGTAGTTAGTTGACCGCACCTTTAACACCTAGGCATTCAAGGTGTAATGGTTAGCAACTTGAGAAGTTGAGATGGTATCAGAGCCAACACATCCCGGGTTTGAATCCGCTCTGTGTTTTGTGTGCGGGCGCATGTGCGTAGAGCAAAAGGCCCAATGCCGTATCTTGTGCAGGCATGTGTGTAGGGCAAAAAGGCCCCATGCCGTGTCTTGTGCAAGCGTATGCTTCGAGTTCGAGTGGTGTCCCTCTCAAGGAGAGTGTTAAGTAGTTAGTTCACCGCACCTTTTAACGTCTCGACATTTTGGGTGTATTAGTTAACTTGAGAAAAAATAATAATAAACCCATTTCCAATTTTGTTGTGAATGTCCAATTTTTTAAGACAAAATGAAAATATTAGTTTCTCTTACACCAAGCCTAACCACCCAACAAACACAAGTTTCCAAGCAAAAGGGATGCTATCCATTCGCAGAGCCCATCCAAATCCTTCTATCATTACCATTCTTTGGGATCAATGTAAACATTTCCAAGGAGCATCCACATAGCTTGGAACTGAGATTCCTCCCTCTCCATTAGATTTCTCCTAAAAGTGCCCCCGCCCACCACCCCCCCCCCCCAAAAAAAAAAAAAAAAAAAAACTCGGTCACCCAGTCTCTCTCTCTCTCTCTCTCTCTCTCTCTATATATATATATATATATATATATAATCACATACCTTGGCTTTCCGATCTCTTGCACACAAAGTACAACTCCAGGAAAGAAGTTGCAAGAGTAGTATCACCAACCCAAAGATCTGACCAAAACAAGAATTTATCACCCATTGTCAAATTTTGTGAGTGAGATCGAATTCATGTTAGGAGTCATAGAATCCCCAAACCAAGCATTATACAGTACCGTCGGTCCTCGGAGATCTCGAGGGATGATCCTATCCACTCAAACCAACGGTCCAGATCATGGAGATTGGGTTCAAAGCATAAAGGAAGGAGAAACTATCATCAGGCATTAGAAAGTGCAGAGAGAGAAGGAGAGAGGTATTTGCTTTCCTTACCTTTTCACAGAAAATGGGACAAGCTAAGCATATGCTTCCTAAGTTGGAAGGAAGATGGTCGTGGAAGATGGGAGCAAAGTAACGGAGTCGTCCCACCCAAACGGCGAAAGTCGAGTCCGGAATCCGGATTCTCTCGGGATATGGCCAAGGCGAAATTTGGAGCTACTCCGTTGAGGACTTTTATGTGGAAGGATATGCTTCCAAAGTTGGAAGGATACTTCTAAATCTTATCTTTGGATTTTCATGAAAAAAATAGCATTCAAAAATTTTGAAGGGCCAAATATCAAAGATGAAGTCATCAAGAGACAATAATGAAAAAAATAATATAATTTTATTATTTATAAATAAACTCCCATGGTTTCGGTATTTGTAAATAGACCTCTGTGTATGTATTTTAATACATTTCGTATCCCCAAATAGTTAGATTTGACGGTAAAGAGAAAGGATTATTAGGTTTTTACTTAATTTCTATAAAAATGAAACGTTTGCCTTTATAACCTTTTTTTTTATACACCCCTAAGGTTTCTAATAATTATAAATAGGCTCCTGTATTGGATTAAATAATAATAGACCCTTCTCCGATTTATATTATGGGGACCAATATTAGGTAAATGCATGTCTACAAAAAAATTAAAAAAATATATAATGAATTCCAATATTTTATGGAATCGTTTTTTAATGTTTTATAAATAGTTTTTATGATGATTTTCCCCAAATCTGGCAGAGGTAAAATTATGTAGAACCATTCAACTTGAACCTAGCCCGTTGTCTTTATTTCAAGTTGGAGTAACTTTATTTATTTTTTTACTTTTTTACAATTAGTTGCGTGTATCCACTAAAGTTTGGTGTACAAAACCCTTAAAAAAAATCTTAAGCTTTTAGCTCTAAGTGAGAACCTAACCATTAGGCATTTATAATTTACTGATCACGGAACGTGTTATATGTTAAAAAATCAGAATTTTGATTTGGTCCTGAATTCATTTGGTTTCAATCACTTAAAGATCTCGAGCATAAATTATATAGTGAAATAATTTGGAATGTTGCCCATCTTCACAAACAAATTAGTTGGCAATTAATTATCTGTTACTTTGGATCATCTAATCAATTACGTATTTCGAGTTTTTCTTGGTTGGATGGGTGGAAAGAATCATTTTATTATATTCATGGACACTTTATTTGATGGGGATCAATACACAGGTAAGTGCAATTTGAAACTCTACAATAAAAAAATAAAAATTTTAATAATTTCTAAAATTTAGGTCTATTTTATTCATTCAGTTTTTATGAGAGAGAGAAGCCAAGAGGGAGAGTTTATCAAATAAAAAAGGCTATTATTTATCAATACCAGGACGACATAAAACAACATCAAAACTCTTTTTTTTTTTTTTTTTTTATGAAAACGTTATTTCTAGCCTACCTTATTCCAAAAAAGACATACAAAAGAGGCCTAAGATTTAAATAAAAAAAAAAACCCATCAATGTGAAGAAACTAAAAAACATACCTTAATGTTAGAAGAGAAGATGTCGCTTGCCACCGACTGTTAAAAACTTCGCCAATGTATACGTGACAAGAAGATTATGTAAAGAGAATGATCAAGAGGGTAGGTTGAATTAAAAAAAAAAAAAAAAAAAAAAAAAAAAAAAAAAAAAAAAAAAAAAAAAAAAAAGGAAAAAAAAGTGAAGGTGAAATGGTATAAAAGGATATAAGAAGGGTTTTCTTAATGATAAATAAAGAGATGGGCAAAACGGTCAAAATAAGTAAAAACCTAACACCCCTTTCTCTTTACCGTCAAATCCACTTATTTGGGGGTATAAAAGGTATAAAAATTCATAGGCAAGGGCCTATTTGCAAATTCTAGAACCATAGGAGCCTATTTGCAAATCTTAGAAACTATAGGGGGTATATATAAAAAAATCTTTAAAAAATGGAAGAAAAATTCAATAAATATTGAAAAAATGCTCCAATGGTATTTTGTTTAGATGTTGTATTAGATCCTAGGTTAAAATTAAATGGTTTACATTTTTTTATTAAAGAAATAAATAATAATATGGACCACCAAGATTTAGATACTTTTTCAAATATAATGAGAAAATTAGAAACACTTTTAATTTTATTGTGAACAAATGGGTACAACAGGTGTTACTATGGCCCCTCAACAAGTCCAGCAATGAGGTGGAATTGGGTGGGATCTATTGTATAGCAGACTGGGTAGAGCCTCCAGCTCAAGTAATACAAGGACAAAGTTATCAATCTTGACTCCAGTATATTACAGATGCATGATGCATCTTGACGTTTTAACCTGGTGGAAACTACACAAAAATATGTTTTCCGTATTAGCCACCATGGCTCGTGATCTACTAATTATTTCAATATCTTTTATAGCGTCAGAACAGGCTTTTAATATAGATAGACGTGTGGTGAATGACAGAAGAACGAATCTATCTAAAGAAATGGTAGAGTGTTGTATTTGCCTATGGGACTGGTATTTAGTTGACAGAAGAAAGCAATAGTTGAAAGAAATTGAAGATTATGATCCAGCTGAATACATTAACGGACTACGAGTCTAATTCTTTACTTTTTCTTCATTGTGATTTGTAAATATAATTTTTTCTTTATTTTCTTATATTTTTATTCTCTAAAAAGATTGTAACGGTTTTGAAAGTTTCTATTCAAAAACCTCTTCTCAGTGGAGTCGGTTGAATTTGACCGAACCACTTAAATATATGTCATTCTAATCTGAAAGTGTATGTTCTAATGTTCAATTATAAGACCAAAACCGAAACGAAAATAAAGATACCGGATGCACGGTGAGCACGGAGGCACAATACGGCCCAGCACGAAACAGGCACGGAACGATTGGGGCCATGTGCCGTGCCGGCACGTCACGTTTGACATCCCTAGATGCCAGTAACAGAGTACAACTCTCGTGGTGCCTGCACTGGTGTCATCTAATTCATTCCAAAGACAAAAATTTATCAAATTCAAGTGCTACAATTCATAGGTAACAAGCACAAATATCAAAAGGAAATAAATTTGGAATGTAAGTCCTTGGATACATGCAGAAAGTACCACATAACAAGCCTCTAATAGGAAGTGTTCCAAGCATATAAATACATCAGTTGACTTGGATTTTTACAAATGTTCCAAGCACAGACATGAGTTGAGATATTCATTGGATTCAAAGCCGAAAACAGAACATAATAGGAACTGTTTCATATAAAGAAAAAGGTAACTTCATGAGCTCCAAGCATTTTTACATTTAAGAAACCCACAGTCTAACATTAGGAGAGGCCCTGGGGAATGATAAGATTCTTTGAGTTATCTTGAGAAGTAGCGGTTCTTTCTTTGCCAATTCTCTGAATGTATCTTCACTGCTTGTCTTAACAATCATTATCTGAAGCGCTACCACATTTTTCAGTAAGAACTTCACAAACTGAAATTCATTATCATGGTCCCTGATGAATTTTCCAGCAGATTGACCACAGTCAAGGTATTCGTCCCCACCCATGAAATTGTGTATTATAACTTTTTTGAGATGCTGCAATGAGAAAAACTTCACCTTCCAGTACTTTCTTTCATCAAAGTCATACTTCTTCTGGAAATCGTCAAGCTGGAAATATGAAACCACATTATAATGTTGTATACAGGTATCAGGCAATGTAGAGGTTTGCTAATGATAACATGCACCAGTCCTTTCAAGCAATTTCTTCTTGCTCTATAGTGGGCCCAGCCCAAAAAAAGTGCCTCTCTCTCTCTCTCTCTCTCTCTCTCTCTCTCTCTCTCTCTCAATGCCACATCAAAGAAAATAGTGGGCAGCTAGAAGTACGGATACTTCAAAATAAATAATGTATCATGTCATGTCATGTCATATCCGACACTTCACTTCTTTATGTGTTAAATCCATGTCCCTGTCATATCCATGGCGTGTCCTAGGCATCATAGGTGGGCAGTAAATAACACCAATGGTCCAAATTCGACATACTCATGGGGCCCGCCTGATGAAGGATGGGCCTATTCACATGCCTTGGATAATAGGAAACACACACAGATTCAACCTGCTTGTTGCATCAGACAGATCTAGTGTCGCACATGCGACATCCAGATGTGCCCACGTGGAAACAAGCATCAAAAGAGTGGTTTGGGATTTTGACAAACTTTTGAAAATATTAAAGAAATAGATCAAAGTTCTAATAAAAAATTAAGTGCAACTAGATTTTAGAACATACCTTGATTTTTTCACTTGGCTTAATACTTACAGTAAGAGTCCCGAGCGACGGTGAGTTCTTTAGCAAGTATGCAATCCCTGGAAGCTCCCATTTCTTCAATCCTGTTTTCATTTCCATACATGTTGCGGTAATGTGTTGGGCACTGGAATTGAGGACTTCCATTACAGACAGAGCCTACACATATATACCAGAGCATAAGCATTGAGGATTTGATTCTTTAGTAACTTCTGTTGCATTATCTTAAGAAGTTTCAATTATTACAAGCTTCATCTTATTGATTGGAGTAAAATTTCACATATTTCCACTGGGCCTTCAAATATGCAAACCGTTTGGAAATCGGACAGATGAGCACTACTGTTTAACGAAAGTTCTGACCTAAAAATTTTAAGCCTATAAACAAACTCTAATGAAGTTTAATGATTTTTTTTTTTTTTTTTTTTTTTCCACAAAATTACGTAGGGGAAGATCTTTTAAACTCCTTGTTCTCCTTTGGAATTTTGAGAAAGACACTTTCAATTCTCAGTTTCTCACCAACCCAAGAGGTAAGACGTGGTAATGTTGTTACAGCTCTTAAGATAAGCTTTCAAAACATGATTGGAAAGTTGCCACAATTGAGGAGCAGGTAAGTTTCTGGAGAACATTCCTAAATTATAAAATGACAGTGGTATAATCCTAGTAATGGCTTACAACCTCAGCAAATTGGACATCAATTTTGTGAAGAATCTTCTAGCGGACCCAAACCTAGATTTGGACCCTTCATTCTTTGTTAGGCCCAAACTAGGGTGCAGATATGTCCAGCCTGTTGAGTGTTGACAGCCCTACCACAATTGCTGAAACTTGCTCCAGTAAAATGCTAGCCTTTGCAGAATTCCATGTGTTCAATAGTACAAATGCATTTGAAAGAATTTCAGGGAGACAATTTGGATCATCATCATTAAAGCCTCGTCCCAATTATGTTGGGGTCGGCAACATGAATCATGTTTCTCCATCCCAGTGTATTTTGGGCCAAATCCTCAAAGAGGTTGGACTTCTTCAAATTCAACCTTACTAGCCAAATCCTCGAATAGGTTGCACTTCTTCAGATCTAACCTTACTACTTCTACCCATGTCCTCTTCGGCCAACCAATTTTTCTTGACGGGCAATCAACTTGCACAAAATGTCTTTCCCTCGCCGGCGCCGATGCTGGCCTGCATAGGACTTCATGTTTACGTTGTGACAGGTTTCACACAGAAATCACCCCAAATAAAGGAGATACTACTGATAGACACTCGTATTCAGTTTAGAGAATACTACAAGGGGTGATTAATCCCACTGAGGGTACCCAATTTGGTTGTAATTGCAACCCACCGTCCGGATCTCCTTTTGTTGTCATGGTATCGGAGCTCCTCTGATCCAACAAAGTATTAGACTTCCTTCTTTGAAAAGTATATGGAGTGCCGTCTGTTCGTCGCTCTTAACGAAGGTGACATACTTCATGTGAAGTATTGTTCGACAGGAGCAAACACTTGATTTATGGTCTATTTGTGATCTTCTGCGATCAAGAGGGCCATCTTGAAGACAATTTGCTCTGAAAGAGGAGACCGTTTCGATAGCTCTCCAAATTCCTTGATCCAATAGTTCCTTCCAAAGGCATATTTTTTTTTCTTTATTATTATTCTTTTTTTTTTCTTTGCCTAGGTAGGCCAACTGGCCAAGAGTGATACTTCCAACTTGAAGCATAAGGATCGATCCCTGGCAATGTGTCTGATACTAAGGTGCCAACACCAGTCAACCATGAGTGTGTTGGCAAAGGCATGATATTAGAAGTTCCAAAAATTATTTAAAGAATCTTGAAACATGCTAAATGTTTGGATTCAACTTTTTAATAATCAATAAAGAACATTAAATACAGCTGCAACTGGCAATGTCATACTTGTAGTTTACTTGTGGAATCATTGTTGTACCATATGTCTATAATCATACTGGAAATATATACTGCACGGATACTTATACATACAATTCAATAGTTATTTTATAACCGACATTTTTAATTTCCTCAACTACTAGAAATTTTCTTTCTGTGATAAAAATAGCTGCCTGAACCATAATGAAGAGAAACAATCTGATTTGAAAACAGCACCATCCCAACTGTAGAGGGGAAATTTGAAAACGTCCTGGGTTGGGTTTGGACCGAGGCCAACTCAACCTGCCAGCCCAATCCGGAGAGAGGAATGAGTCAAAGGAAGCCTAGGAAAGCTGGCGCAAGGAGGAGTGGAGAGACCTGGATCGTGGGTGAAGACACCCCATGACCCTGGGCCACAATCGCCACTTAGCCACCACGAAGGGGAAGGTGGAAGCATGTGCTTACAAGAACGTGGGCTGCAAGGGAAGAGGGGATAAGAGGAAAGGAGAATCTGATGACAAGGTATGAAAATTTTTAATCCAAGAGACAGAAGGAAATTTCCAAAAACCCATCACTGACTTAAGCATCGGAGGGACCTCGGTTGGACCATCCGATCAAGTTTTCATTGTGTTCGTTTTTGTAACAGGGGACCTACCAAGAGAATTGTGCGGGAGAGAGGAAGACTACCACCGCATCGACAGGTTGGGCCGACTTATCCAACTTCAGCCCACGCAAAAATAGACATTACAATTGGCGCCGTCTGTGGGAAGAGAAACAAAAGACCCGCTAACGCTTCTTTTAGTTAAGGTGGATGTCAAATCAAGAACAAAATCCAAATTCGCCACCCCAAGGACGACCTCCATCTCAAGTGGAGGAGGTCTCGCACAAAGATCAATGTAAACGGGCAGGCAAAGACCCTACAATCGACTACTCAGTACTCAGACGAAGCCGACTTTGACTATGTCCCATGCACAGCAAGCAATGGAACGGCTCCCTCTGCAGAAAAGAAGGGACTAGTCCGGTTAGAAGTTCCCGCACAGGCCCAAGTCGCGCGTTGGTTTCAACCTCTGGGACCAAGGTGCAGGGGGAGATGCACCGTGGACAGAATCGCCGGACAGAACCAAGAGCTTGGCAAACCAGAACAAGGGCAAAAGCAAGCGATGAAGGGAGCAGGACTTCGAGCTCTCAACCCCGAGGGAGGGGAGGAGATAATGAAGCCCGAGCACGGCGTGCTAAAGATGGGGAATCCCAAAGAGACCTAGGAGGAAAGAAATCGCCGACACGAGCGCTAGTTGAAGAGGACGTACAGGCCCTTATAGAGAGAGCACTGATCGATCGGAAGCTCCCATTGGAGGATCTAACCAAGGCGAGGTGCTTGAGGAACGCCCAAAACTTTGAATCTCCATTCTCGGAGGAAATCGAAAAGGCAGACCCACATCGGCGATTTTCCATTCCCAAGCTGAGGGTCTATGCGTTGGAAATTTATACTAAAAACATACTTTATGTATTTGTCCATGACTGACTCATTTTTAGTATATTTTGTTTTCTCATCTAACTGAGATTTTAAATGTGCAAATGGTTGCATTATTAATTATTATGCATGTGAGTGTCCTTTATTCTATAAAGTAGACAAGTTGGTGTGTAGAGTTTTACTTATACACGGAAGAATTATTTGTCGGCTCTTATGGAATATAAGTTGTTGTTCACAATCTAGATGGATCTGGATAAACTATTGGTACGATTGTAGCATGATGTTTCAGCAAGCTTGTCTTGGCTGTGGGAAACAGTATAGTTTCAACTCATTATGCTAGTACACTATGTGTGTATTAAACAGGACCGTGTTTTGGGTTTATTGTCTTTATATTGACTATATAAGATGATGAACACCCAAATGGTTATTATGAGTGCTTGTACTCTTAATCCCGACATAAATAATAGACACATACATTTAGTGTTTGGCATTTTGATTTACAAAGGAGTGTGATCTTTTATGGGTCAATAATCTCAGTGAATTGAATGACTACACTACGTGTATGGTGGATATTAGTTTATTGACGGAATCCACGTCCCGTAATAGGGATTGATGATATCCCCTTGAGGAAGCTTTTAAGTTTTGATTATGTCAAACCCTGCAGGTGGACTTTGTGTCTGACATATCAAATAAGTTAAGTGTAAGGTCTCAAGGAATTATAAAGATATCGATTAAATATGGTTGTCAGTAATTATTTAATCGATGGATATCTGAACTCTTAACGTGGGAAGATTGATAAGCATTTAATAACAAAAAGCTCGAAATATTATTTTGAGAATAAAGACGAGTGCAATTACAATTCTTTAGTGGACTGAATTGTAATTTATGGAACTAGGATTCTAATTTGGGTCAAATTAGGGTTTCCTATTTCCATAAGGAGCCTATCTTTATTTCCTTCTTAAGATCCCTATTGTAGCCTATAAATATGCACTATTGCTCTCTAGGTTAAAATACAAGAATAACGAGAGCAATCTCGGCTTTGGAAAGTAGAGGAAAATTCGCAGAAGAGGCCCACTCCCTGGTGCGAGTTCGAGCATATAGGAATACAGTAGAAGATCTTGAGGTTTTTGGGTTGCTGTAAGATCAAGATCAAATCAGAGAGATCTCGCAGGTATGATCCAATCATATTAGTTGAAAGTTATTTCCGCAATAATCTGTACGCAATGTCTAGAGATCCTAGCTTCTACTCGTTTCTAACACTACGATCGAAATTCGGATCCATCCTACCACGTCCAGCATTTCCAACACTCCATGGCATTATGGATAAGGAATGAGCCTCTAATGTGCAAAGTTCTCCCCTCTAGTTTGGGAGACTTAGCCTTGAAATGGTTCTCCCGCCTGAAGCCAAGGTCAATCTGCAGTTTTCGGGAACTAGCTTGATCCTTTGTTACACATTTTCTAACAAATTCCAAGCACCCAAAGACATGGGGGGCACTATTGTCCCTCGGGAAGCAAACCTCGGAAAGTCTTAAGGAGTTCAGCGCACGTTATTGGCGCCTCTATAATGAGGTTGAAGGCAGTAATGAGCCGGTGGTCATGGGGACCTTTAAGCTCGGACTAACAAGGGAAAGCCAGCTTCGCCAATCTCTGACAAAGTGGTCCCCTGCTATGCCGGGAGTACTGATGGAGTGGATTGAGGAAATTATAAAACTGGAAGAAGATTTAGGAGTGTCCGAGCCTAGGTGGACCTGCCCAACGAAAGACGTATCTAGAAGGAAGAGGAGAAGGGAGATGGGGTAAGGATCGGATAGGCAAGTGGGTCGTACCGAACCCACGAGAGCAGCCTATGAAGGGGTGCTAACAATCTTTAAAGATCCAATTTACAAAATCCTAACCCAAATCAAGGACAAGCCATACTTCAAGAGGCTTTCCAAGATGGTGAGTGACCCCGGGCACCGGAATCCGAACTTGTGGTGTTCTTACCACAGGGAGAACGGTCACCTGACAGAGAACTGCCGGATGCTAAAGCAACATCTGGAAGATCTGGTGAAAGAAGGTCACCTGAAGGAATATGTGGGAGACGAACGAGCTAGGAAAGGCTCGAGGGGCCCAGATCGAAAGGAAGGCAAGAACCTGGACAAGGACAGAACCCCAATCGGGGTGATCGATGTGGTGAATGGGGCGATAAATCCGTCTGATGTAGCAGCGCAATCTGTCAGGACCCAACGAAAGATGGCTGCACATTTGAAGGAGGTATATCAGATGGGCACCGAGCCGAGCTGTCAATAAATCAAGAGAAGAAGAGGAGAGATCTAATGCTCAGACGAAGACTTACGGGATGTGGTCCAACCTCACAATGATGCTCTGGTGCTGACCCTACAAGTACCAGAATACGACGAAAGAAGAATGTTGATAGACCTAGGAAGCACGTCGGAGATTATGTACTCCGAGCTATTTGAAAAGCTCGGCTCCAAGCAATCGGACTTAAGACCGACCTCCATACCCCTGTTCATGTTCAGTGGCAGGCGGTGCCAAGGATGAAAATATCGGCCGCTACGCTATATATCGGCCGTGGCGGACGAGCCCACCACGCTACAAAGAATTTATCGGGTATCGCACCATGTGGCGCCCGTAGCAGCCACTACCCATGTGTAGTAGCCGATACAGGCCACCACGTTCTATGACTCGTCTGCCCAAAAATTAAAAAAAAATTCCAGAGAGAGCAGAGAGATCAGACATTGTTGTGGAAAAAAAAGCAATGAAAGAAAGGGAAAATACCAACTTGTTTCTTCTTCCTTACTAGCATGCAGAACTGAAATGTTAAAAAAAAAAAAAAAGGAAAAATCTGTTTGACTAGAAGATGAAGAAATGAAAAAAAAAAAAAGGCAGCAGATGGAGAAACACACCTGGAATTGGAATTAGCAGCAGCTGCATCAGCACGGCAGCAGGAGTAGTGGCAGCACCGCAGGAGCAGCAGGAGCAGGAGCAGCGACAGCACCAGCACCAGCACCGCAGCTTCAGCACCACTTTTCTTCTTCTCCTTCTTCTTCTTCTTTCTTCTCTTTTCCTTCCCCTCTTCTTCTTTTCTTTTTTCCTCTTTACTCAATCCTTCTGTTTCGGGAGATGCAAGTAGGGCAAAAAAACCCTCTTTCGGTCCTTTATTCAGCCAATTGGGTAAATAAAAATGGGCCCACATTGGGCTCACCTTATGAAAGCTGTAACTAAAGATTAAATGGGCCCACAGTGGCTCACCTTATCAAAGTGATAAATAAACTCAATTAGCCCCTCAGAAAAAATAAAGCTGATGCACCCAATATTATTACCATTGGTGGGCTCCACAATGGGTCCTAAATATTAAAATAAAAAAAATCATGGCTTAGCAAAATTTTACTCTAATTAGACATAGAGACCAATCAAAATTCACTCTAACCGGAAATAGGGCCATGGCCAATTTCACACTAATTGAAGATAAGCTCTAGCAAAATTTTCTCTAATAGGAAATAGGGCTCAACCAAATTTCATTTTAATAGGAAATAGGACTCTAACCAAATTTACCTCTAACAGGACATAGTGGCCGAAATTAATTTTACTCTGATAGGAAATAGGGCCCTGATCAAATTTTTCTTTATCAGAAAATTTTAAACTATATATATACACATTTCAAGATACAACTCAGAAATGTGATATCCTAAGCAATGATGATGATAAGATTTTTATGACACTGTTTGATTACAAACATGAATACATGTGAAAAAAAAAAAAGATTATTCCTACTCTTTTCTATTCATATAGCGATATAAGAACTCATACAATGAAGGAACCGCTACGCCCCCTTATCTTAGTTACTTTTGTAAAAAAAAAATACATTTTCTATCATTTTCCAATATTCTGGATTTTCTATGATTTTTTCAGAATTTTTGCACTTTTTTTCAAAACGCGCTGCTACACCGCTACGTGGCGCCGCTATGCTACGTAGCACCCGCTTCGTAGCGTTTTGGTGACGGACCGCTACGCCCACCGCTACCGCTATTTTCATCCTTGGGCGGTGCATCCGAAGGGCCAAGTAACATTGCTGGTTGGAGCTGGTCCCGTGCGCCTAGATGTGGAGATCTTGGTGGTGGATGTGCCTATCTCCGTACAACATCACTATGGGTCGAACTTGGATCCATCGCATTAAGGCAGTACCATCGACTTACCACCAAAAGATTCGCTTTCCGATACCAAGGGGAATTATGGAGATCAAAGGGGATCAGATAGCTTCAAGGAGCTGCTTGGTCACGACGATCAAAGGAGAGGCTAAGAAGGCGAACCCGAAAGGCATGTGCTCGGAAGCCGATCATAAATAGCAACTACAGTTGGATCAGTCACAAGTCGAGATCAAATTGCCGACCAGACCGAAGAGGCCGTGGAAGAGCTAAAAAAGATCTTGGTGGATGGTGTAAATCAGGAGCGGCACTGGATGGTCGGATCATCCATGACCGAAGACGAGCAAAGTAGTTTGGTTCAACTACTCAATCAGAGCTTCGACGTTTTTGCTTGGACTCCGCATGAGATGCGAGGGGTTGACACTCGAGTCATCAGCCACAAGCTAGGCTTGGACCATAGATCAAGACCAACGATGCAGAAGCAAAGGAAGCTCGCCCCGGAGCGCCGAGCAGCAATGAGCGAGGAGGTTGACAAGTTGCTAGAGGCTGATGCTATACAAGAGGTATACTATCCCGAATGGCTATCGAACACGATGGTCATTCCAAAAAAGGATAAGTGGAGGGTATGCGTGGACTTCACCAACCTGAACAAGGCTTGTCCCAAGGATAGCTTTCACTCCCGAAAATTGATCAACTTATGGACTCCACAGCAAGGTATGAGTGGATGAGCTTCTTGGATGCATACCGAGGATACCACCAAATCGCAATGTATGAGGCCGATAAAGAGAAAACAGCATTCATAACACCAAAGGGTACCTTCTGCTACAAAAGGATGCCCTTTGGACTTAAGAATGCGTGGGCAACATTCCAGAGGCTGGTGACGAAAATATTTTTAGGATTTGATAGGAAAAACGGTGGAAGCTATGTCGACGACATGGTGGTGAAAAGCAAAGAGAAAGTCGCCCATGAGGAAGACTTAAAGTCAGTTTTCAACATCCTGCGGAGGTACAAATTAAAACTGAATGCCTCAAAATGCTCATTCGGTGTCAGCTCGGGAAAATTCCTTGGATACATTGTGACCCAGAGAGGGATAGAGGCAAATCCCAACCAAATTATGGCAGTACAAAAGGTGGAGCGATCTAGCTCAAGGAAAGAAGTACAAAAGCTCACAGGTATGCTTGCTGCCCTAAATCGCTTTGTAGCAAGAAGTTCTGACAAGTGCCGACCAATATTCCTTGCCCTAAAAAAGAGAGCAGAGAAAGGATGGGATGAAACATCATCTGCCAATCTACTTCATCAGCAAGACCTTGCTAGATGCAGAAACAAGGTACCTGCCACTAGAAAAACTTGCTCTAGCCTTGGTATGCGCTGCTTGGAAGCTCAGGCACTACTTTCAAGACCATATGGTGAGGGTCCTAACCGAGCATCCTTTGCAAGCTGTTCTTCAAAAGGCCAACTTGTCCGGAAGATTGGTAAAGTGAGCAATAGAGCTTAGCGAGCACGACATCAAGATAGCTCCTAGGAATGCAATTAAGGGGGAGGTGGTGGCCGACTTCATAGCTCAGTTCACGCATAAGGAGGTGCCAGAGCAAAGTAAAGAGGGAAAGGAAGGGAGCAGTACGGAGCCTGATGAGCAATGGCAATTATATGTCGATGGAGCGTCCAATTCACGAGGCTCAGGCACTGGCATGGAGCTCATAACACCAGACAGAGCAACGATAGAGCGGGCTGTGACGTTAGGATTCAATGCATCGAACAATGAAGCAAAGTACGAAGCATTATTGTCCAGACTTAGGATGGCCAGAGAGCTCGGAGTCACACAGCTGATAGTCTACTGCAATTCACAGTTGGTTGCCAATCAACTAACCAAAGAATACGCAACTCGAGATGATCGGATCGCCGCATATCTTTGAAGCAAAGCACTTGATTGAAGAGGTCGGTGATGTTAAGGTAAATCAGGTCAGTTGAGAGGAAAATTCGCATGCTGATAGCTTGGCCGGCTTGGCTACAGCCATCAAATCGGAATTAAGGAGAGAGATCCTGGTCGACTACTAGTCAGAGCCAAGCATCGCAAGTCAACAGGTCATGTGTGCCGAGTAGATTGAAGAAGGACCAAGCTGGTGATGCCAATAATAGAATACCTGAAGAACGGCACGCTCCCAGAGGATTCCAAGGAGAATTAGAAGGTCAGAAGAAAGTAAGCCAGATTTTGGCCATCACCGGCAAGCAAACTTTACCGACGGTCTTACTCATGACCATACTTATACTGTGTCGACCTCGATAACGTAGAAAATCTGCTATGGGAAATCCGTGAGGGGTGCTACGGGGGGCACATTAGGGGACAGAGCTTGGCCCGCCGAGATGTTGCAAGGCTATTGGTTGCCATACATGCAGAAGGACACCCTACAGTTTGTTCAAAAGTGTGAAAGATGTCAACGCTTCGGTAAAGACATCCATCAACCTGCTGAGCATCTGAACTCAATGGTGAGTCCTTGGCCGTTCAATAAGTGGGGGATTGATATCGTCAGACCCATGCCGAGGTCAGCAGGTAATTTCAGATTTCTCATTGTGGCTACTGATTACTTTACTAAGTGGGTAAAAGCAGAGCCACTGATCCACATTAGGGAATGTGATGCCGAGAGGTTCATGTGGAAGAATATTATTACAAGATTTGGAATTCCTCAAGCATTGGTTACGGATAATGGGAAACAATTTGAAGGAAAAGCTTTCAGACATTTGTGCGAACGATATGGCATCAGGCATCACTTCTCAACCCCTGTCTACCCACAAAGTAATGGCCAAGCTGAAAGTTCCAACAAAACCTCGCTGGATGGCATGAAGAAAAGGCTGGATGAGGCGAAGGAAGGATGGGTGAACAAACTCCCTAATGTCCTATGGGCCTGCAAGACAACCCCGCGAAGATCTGTCGGAGAAACTCCTTTCTCTCTAGCATATGGCATGAAAGTAGTGATCCCCTTAGAGATTGGATTGCCTACCATAAGAACGGAGGCTTACAGCCACGAGAAAAATAAGGAGAGGAATGCCAAGCAGTTTGATATGATAGAAGAACGAAGGGAGCGGACACTGATCAAATTAGCCGCCTACTAGGAACAGCTAGCTCGGAGCTTTCAGAAGAAGGTACGAAAGCCAGTATTCAAGGTCGGAGATCTGGTCCTAAGAAAAATACTTCCAAACGCCAATGACCCTGACCACGGCAAGCTAGGGCCGAACTGGGAAGGACCATACCGGGTGACTTCGGTTGGGGGAACACGAGCATTATCACCTAGAGACGCTTGAAGGAAAGGCATTGCCAAGGCCATGGAACATAGAAAATTTAAATAAATTCTATTTCTGATCTTCATTCCAAATAAATTGTCACTCCTGTATCTTTAATTCCATTTATGAAAAATATCTTATTCATGTTCTTGTGCCTAGGATAAATTTCTCTAAAAACTTGTGTGTGGTCTGGGACCCGCAGTAAGGGCATACGCTATCGGGACAACCACGCAAAGATAAGACCAAGGCCTGAAAATGAGGGGTAGCAATGAACCCGCTACTTTGTGCCGAAGGAGAAAAATCCTAACTAGGAAGAACCCAAACTAGGTTTGCTGCACTAATCTCCTTTTTAACTAATGGCTAGACATGACGATGCGAGTATTAGACTAAAAAGAGAGTTCGGATAGAACCGACAGTGGCAGTAGAAACAAGAAACAAACAACTTCATTTACCAAAGGGAAACAAACGTCCCATCACAAAAGCATTCCATTCACAAAAAGAAAGTGTTACGCCCACAGCTCGCGCAAATTGGCCAACAGCCATACAGCAACAAAATAATAAAGGGGGGGTTTTTTAAATCATCAAACATCACCGGGAACAACAGAGACAGGTGGAACAAAGTCGGTAACAGGGGGAGTACCTCTATCCCCAATCACGGGTGAGCTGGCCTCTCCTTCTGGAGCCGATGCAGGGACCTCAGAAGGTGGTGGTTGGGGAGAGAGATCCTCAGGATGAGCTTCGTGTCTGGCCCAAAGGGGGGAATCCTCCGGTACGCCAGCATCTCTGAGGCCCACATCATAACCTCGTTTGAACACAAGGGTTTTGACTTGCTCGACTTGCTCAAGGTAAATTGCCTCAACCTCCTCAAAGACAACATCTTTCGACTTCTCCACGACGTCCCGCATCTCCACCTCCATCTCAACTACCTTGGAACGAAGGGCCTCGAGCTCCATCTCGCTTGCAGTCAGGCGACTCAGAGCAACGACCGCCTTGGCCTCTGCAATCTTCGCAGCTTTGGAAGAATTAGCAAGGTTGGATTCTGCCAAGTGACGAGCAACCATAGACGCGACCAGCTCCTTCTCGAGACCCTCCACCCACTTCTGATACTTCTCCATACAATCCGAGGCAGGGAACCATTTCTGGAGTCCCTAAGAAAGAAAAGAAAAATGCTAAAGTGAGGGCTGACCCAAAAGACAAAGCAAGGGGAGAATGTCGACTTACCAGGAGGCACTGTTGAACTCCCATGGATATGAGATCTTAGTTGGACATGGCTCCGTGCAGATTCATATCGGAGGGGAGGAGAACGGACTTTCCCAGCTGAAACGCCACCAATGGAGACCCTGTTATTTCCCTCGCACAGAGAGGAGTGTGGCTTGCGTAAGAGACCATATAAACCCTTACGTCCCGAGGAAGGGCTAGGCTGAGGAGGCAGGGGAGGCAGACTCTTCAACCACATGGAGAGTGGGTTGGAGTCATCGGAAGGCTTGGCCGAGGATTTCTCCTTAGCCCTCTTCAAGCCAAGGTCATGAGAAGGATCAATAGGGCCCTTTTTGCCAAGAATAGATGGAGGATTTGAAGGAGTGACCTTGATGGCCCCTGAGGAGGGAAAGTCACCGAGACTGTCGAGGAGATTCTTCGCCTTGCGTCTAGGCATCACAGGAGAAGACCTTTTCGGGATCCGAGGAGAAAGAGCCGTCAGATATGTTTAAGACCGGGGTATGCTTCGAATAGGAGGAAGAAGTACTTAAAGGGGCAACCAGCCGCGAGGAACTATTAGCACCTCGTCTCCGACTAGGGGCAAACTACTCGGCAGGAGGAGATGGGTCGGAGGAATGCTGGGACGCTGAAGATTGGGCGCTAAATGTGATCCCTCAACTTGAAGGCTTGGGAGTCTTCACTGCCAGAACCTTCCTCCGTGTCAAACGATGGACAGACTCCAGCGGATTATGCCAAGGAGGAAGGACCAAAAAAGCTATCGTGCGAGCGCTAGTAGCCAAGTAGGACATGGGCAGCTCGGCCCCAACCTTTGAGCTCGGGAGGCCCTCGGAAGTCAAGCACCCTCTACAAATCCTTAGCCCGAAGAATGAAGTGAGGGATTTGGTTGATCGTCGAGTCTGTAGGCAAAGACAAAAAGGAAAGCTGATAAAAAACGTCAGGAAAAGACAGCGAAAACGAAAATGAACCTAAAAACGCTAGATAGGAAGAGGCCAACCTAGGTAGCTTGGGAATCGGGGAACTTCCCACCTGATCCCACCCCAGGTGGTCGGGGCTTCCCAGTTACCACTCACGATAATAAAATCTCCTTTGCTAGGATTGTTCGAATCAGGAAGATCATGAGCGAGAAGCCTATCAAGTCTCAGGATTTCAGATAGAAGACTATCTTTTTGTTGTTTAAAGGAATAAGAAGGCAGCGGGACAAGATGTCAAAAACGCCAAGGTTCGTGCCAAGCAATCTGTTCAGTGCAGCAACCACCATGACAATGCAGAATAAATTGGGGGCATACTGGAGAGGAAAAGGGTTTGCAAAAGAAAGAAAGCAGACAAGAAGAGGATCTAGAGGAAAGTGAACACCCCCCTCCACAATGGCTACGATGGGGAAGGGCATAGCCTCTCGGGACCCTTCGTCGAGGGACTCTCCGGGCAGTGGCGCTCAGATCTGGACATCCGGGGGATGTTGTACTTGCTCCTGAACTCGAAGACACCCCCCAGAGTACTGAGAAGACTTTTCAGATTACCCATTTAAAAGAGAAGATAACGAGGGGAACTTACCGTCTGGAAAACGGAGAATGAAGAATGAGGAGGAAGAGTGGAGATCGAGGCCTTTTGAGAGGATCTTGAGGAGGAGAAGGTGACAATTCGAAGAGGGCAGCGATTCGGAGAAGGCGACGATTCGAAGAAGGCAGCAACGAAAAGGAGCACAGCAGGTAAGAAGAATGAAGAAGGGAAATATCTCCTTTGGGCTGTTTAAGCCTGGAGGAGGCGCAAATAAGGATGGGACGTTTTGGCGGCCGAAAGACGGATGGCGATCCCGTGGATGCCGCGTGCCCCAGAGGAGCGAAATCTCTTCCAAGCCCCCTTTCTTCTCCGGAGATGGGAAAGAAGAAAAGAGGCTTGGGGGCAACCAGCCAATCCGGAGAGAGGAATGAGTCGAAGGAAGCCTGGGACAGCAGGCGAAAGGAGGAGTGGAGAGACCTAGATCGTGGGCGAAGACACCCCATGACCCTGGGCCACGTTCACCACTCAACCACCACGAAGGGAAAGGTGGAAGCATGTGCTAACAGGAACGTGGGCTCCAGGGAAGAGGGGATAAGAGGAAAGAAGAATTTGATGACAAGGTATGAAAATTTTTAATCCAAGAGAGAGAAGGAAATTCCCAAAAACCCACCACTGACTTAAGCATAGGAGGGGACCTCGGTCGGACATCCAATCGAATTTCACTATGTTCGTTTTTGTAAAGGGGACCTACCCAGAGAAATTGTGCGGGAGAGAGGAAGGA